>CM042322.1:31586110-31601110 GCA_023566125.1 Zingel zingel | reverse complement strand
CAGGATATGGTGTATAGGAAAAGATTTGAGGACGAAAATATCTGAAACGTTAAATCAGGCATTGATCCTTAGGACTTTTTTCAAGCATGTCAGACATTATTCATTGCAAAACACTGCCTACACAACAGTAATTGTTCACAGTAAAATAATGGGGGTTTAACCAGGCGAATGTGAACTGTATTTGATCTCCTCGAAGTACTTTAATCTCATAGTCTTTTCACATCCAAAAAATATACAGTCAAAATATCACACAAAAGTTATTTAATAGCTTATTTAATAGCTTACTACAAGTGTTTTTGGATATATCTTGTCTATAAGCAGCACTATGAGATTATGGGATTTTTGAATAGTAACGAGAGGTTGCTGTTTGAATTTTGTGGACTTTATTATTCAGCTATTATGTAACTTAGGATAGAAACAACACTGTATCCTCATAGAGCAGGGGTGGAGAGCAAAACCGAAAAATACAAGGAGTCACGGGCCAAACGATAGTAAATGCATAGTTTCCCACCAGTTACGCTGCAATGAATTCAGCGTTTCTAGAACAGAAAACCCCATATCAAAATAACTACGCAACACTATACAGTTAAACGTTGGACATTAGAGTTTATCGGTGTGCCCACACATTACAAAAAGTATTTCTGTATCTGCTGCTCCTAAATTTAATTTGAATTAATTCAATACTCAAAAACTCTAATACAGTGCATGACCTAAGTGCCCACTTAAAATAGTATGTTGTTATGTGTTAACCTGTAAATAAATTAAGTTAAAACAGGCAGAACAGGCAGACATGTCCATATATTGGTTTCTGTTCATGGCCTTAGAGATGACGGTACCATGTGTAAATCTGCAAGTCTATTATTAGTAAGATGCAGCCTAACAAACACAGCAAATTTCAAAATGAAAGTGGTCAAAAAAGCCAACACTTTCTGAAATTTTCAGCACTCACTCGCTATCTTCTGTCTTTTTGGTTCTACCATGTTCATATTTTTATCAACAAGTAATCAATCTTTTTAGGTCAAGTAGTTGTTAAAGAGGGGAGGGACATCTAGTGTTTGAACTAGGATGTGCAATGTACACACAGTACAACGTATCAGAAATATGTCCTATTTGTAAAAAAATCCACCCCTGGCCATTTAAAAACGAGCAGCGGGATGCAGATTGCCCGGGAACCGTAGTTTGGCCACCCCTGTCAGGGAGTTCTGCTTGCTCCTGCTAAGGAGACAGTTTTGTCTGCAAAGTTCAAATTTAGATTTGTCAATTCCTGTGCAGGGCCACTTCCTGCTGGTGATCACATGCAACACTAGAATTTCAATTCAGGTAAATCTCCAGCGTCTCAGCTCAGGGACCCATTCCTCTGTTGAAGCAGCTCATTTTATTATTTAGGCTGAAAAGCCAGATGTGTTTTTATCTAAAGCTTTTAGCCTCCTAATGTCTGTAAAACAACTGCCACCAAAACAGACTATGGACATCGAGGTCCACAGCAGAAATTAAACAATAAAGGAACGCTATTAGCAGGCTATTCTAATTTGTAATCCCTGATGACAGCTCGGCTCTGAAAGGCTTTAAAACCCAACAATACCTTCACCTGAGCATGTTCACACTCCTGCATCAGCACAATCCAGTGGCTATTACTTGAGACGGAGAGGAGAGGGGAGGTGTGGGGAGGAGAGGAGGATGAGTTAGCGAAGAAGGAAGAGGAGAGAAGTTGGACTAGAGTGGAGAGGGTAAAACAGGAAGAGAAAGAGAATTAAAAGAGAAGAGAAGTAAGAGAAGACAGAAGAACAGTAGGAAACAAGGAGATGCGGAGGAAGAAGTGGGCGAGGAGAAGAATGACAGAAGGGGACTACGGAAGAGGAGAGGCAGTAAAGAAAAGGAGAAGGGGAAAAGGAGAGGAAGAGGAGTGGGTGGAGGAGAAAGAGGAGGGGGGGGAAGGAGTTTTTAGAAGGAGGAGAGGATGGACGAAAGGGAGAGACGGCAGGTGAAACAAAATAAGGAGCAGAAGAAAGAGGTGGAGGAGACAAGGAGGAGAAGAGGAAGAGAGACAGAGGGGAGTGTAGTAGAGGAGGAAATGAGGAGAGGAAACGGGAAGGAGGGTGGATAAGAAGCAGGTGAAGGACATAAAGGGGAAGAGTAGAGGGAGAGGGGAGCCAGGCAGGAAATGTGTTGAGGTCAGATGACAGTTAAAGTTACATAAAAAATAAAAAAGCTGCTTATTTCACTAATTAACTTCATATATTAGACCTCATACCAGTCTAATAATCAAGAATTGATCAACACTCTTCTCCCACAGCTTTAAAACCTATATTATATTATCCTGTATGTAATGCCTCCTCTTTTAATAGCCAAACATCTGGTGGCAATACTCTTAATATATTCTTTAATACTTTTTTTCTATAATAAGTAAAGTTCTGTTATTTGTTATAATCTATAACACAGTTATTCTATTACCCCTAATGCGCCAGCCTCTAACACCCAGCTTCTATTCTAACACCTCCGTCTATTAATATCCCACTGGCTAAACCCCTGAAAATCTCTACATTCATCACTCTATATATTTCCATTCGCTCACTCCCACTCATCCTTGTTGCCTCTAATCTATCATTCTTCTTATTCACTTTCATCTTAACACTTCCATACTTTCCACATCCCTCCATCCTCGTCACCTCTCTCCATGTCACAGACGGGCTTGTTCTAAATCGTCTTCTCTTCCCACCTCAGAAACCTATCAACATCTGTCTGTCACCTCCCCCACTGGGAAAAAAAAGAAGGAGGTGAGAGGAAGGAGTTTCCTCCACGGGTTTACATTCAGCAGATTCTAAATAATGATGATGTTTGCAGTGTTGTGAGCCAGCAGCAAAATCACACACCAACTAAAACTGAAACCAATTTGAAACTCTCCACCACTGAGAGCTGTCCTAGACCGGAAAAAGGTAAGAGGAGAGGAGAGGAAGAGGTGCATTGCAAGAGAAAGAGGAGGAGAAGAAGAAAGAGGGGACAAGGAGGAGAGAATAGGGAGTGTGTGTGTGTGTGTGTGTGTGTGGTGGGAGGGGCAAGCAGGTGAAACAGAAAGAGGAAGAGAAGAAGGAAGAAAACACAAGGAGAGGACAGGAGGAGAGGAGGGGAGAACATGATAGGAGGAAGAATAGAGGAGTAGAACAAGGAGGAGGAGAGGAGGAGGGGGGGAAGAGGGTTAGGAGGATGAGGGGAAGGGCAGGCAGAGGAGTGAAAGAAAAGAGCAGGCAGAGGAGTGGAAGAGTGGATGAAGAGTAGCTCATGTGGAATTGATTATGTGAAGGTAGAGTAGAGCATTGATGTTTGGCGTCCAGGCTCTAACCTTTCTCGCTCCGTCGCTAGGCTCAGGACAGCAGCAAGGGGGGAAAAGAGATACTAACTTCCCTCTTGGGAATTAAAGGTGGATCCATGGGTGGAGGTAGGGCTTTTCCAAATACTACAGAACAGAGGCGGTATGGAGCAGCAAGTAACAGGCAGGAGTAACTAAGCAGAGCACTGACGGCTTCAGTGCATGGTCATGATTAAGAGATAGATATGCTGCAGTGAGAGGAGTCCGTTTACTCAGTTCACTGCCTGAACTAGCTCACAGACTTCAAATAAAATCAGCTGCCCACTCCCATCCAAAACCCTTTGAAATCCCTGACCTCCTGCGGCTGGGGATGACTCCGACTTCAGGGCAGTTTGGAGGCGGGGGGCTGAGGTGACGGGCGGGCCACCACTCCTCTTCGCCAGCGCTGCTCACGTGGAGAACATCCCCGAAATGAAATGGTAGGGCCTGATTTGGAGTGCTCAGATCTGGCGCACTTCCGTCGTAGTCGAACAACGCTCTGCAGACAGCCAGACAGAGAAAAAAACAAGTATACACATTTAGCCAAAAAATTTAAATACTCAATTGCAGTGTGACAATACAATCTGCTGGAGGGGACGCAAACAGATTTGTGATTCATTTAGTGACTGATGATTTAATGCTTCTTGTTTTGCATTGTCCTAAGTATAAAACCAACAAACACAGCAAGAAATGTCATAATGTCACTATATATTTTATATCTTTATTCCAATTTGTTCTGATGTCTTTCACATATTTCTCAACTATTGCCAACATCTTGACAGCTATAATAAACACTTAAATAAAACAAACTGACAAGACAGATAGACAGATCTGTTGTAGTAAATAAAAGCCAAAACAGCTGAGGACTGCTTTCCTACACAAGTAATTTATGCCCTTGTCTGTGTGTACATGCCTCTGTGTGTGTGTGTGTGTGTGTGTGTGTGTGTGTGTGTGTGTGTGTGTGTGTGTGTGTGTGTGTGTGTGTGTGTGTGTGTGTCTGTGTGTGCGCAGTTGTACACATCTGTCTGCGTGAATGTCTGTCTATGTGCAATTGTGTGCGTATGTTGTGTGTGTTTGTCTGAACGGTGACCACAGAGTTCCAAACCTGTCCAGAGGGAAAAGACCTGGAAAAGTAGGCCAGCAATGCGTGTCTTTGTGTGTGTCTTTGTGTGTGTGTGTGTGTGTGTGTGTGTGTGTGTGTGTGTGTGTGTGTGTGTGTGTGTGTGTGTGTGTGTGTGTGTGTGTGTGTGTGTGTTTGTGTGTGTAAAGGAACTAGAGCTGAAATAACTGGCATCCCCTAAAGTCCCTACTGCCTTCATCAATAAAACAGAACATAGACAGGGAAGGAGAAACTGAGAGAAAATCAGACAGAGAGGTAGACACAGAGAGTCTGACATCAGTACGAAAAAAACACAACCTCATGTTTTATTAACGCTAGATTAAATATGAGAACAGTAACCTTCACAAGGTGCATTATATATTTAGCTGGCTGCTAAAATGTGACTTGGTGATCATTAAATCTGATTAAACATCAAACTGGTGGAAACTGGTCTAATGCATTAGCAGGGAGCACCAGGACCACCAGGCACCATGGCTGGTAACAGATTATTTTACAGGTATGTTTTTTCCTGATAATTCTTGAAATTTTCCTGGAAAAAAAATGGGGTTTGGTACTAATTACAGGAAAAAAGAACAAGTCCTCCTAAATGTTCTGATGTGATGCCCTCCAGCATGCAATGGCATAATTTGTCTTTGTCACGAGTCACTGTTGAAAAAAAATCTGTTTGATGATGCGGCACTTGACGCTTTTGTTAACCCTTGGTTAGGTTTCAACAACAACAACAAAAAAACTTGGTTAGGGGAAAGATGGTGGTACGTTGCTTAGGTTTGGGGAGCTGTAGGAGTGAAAACATGTAAAAAGTAGTATTATATTGTGTTATGCATAAAATACGTATTCTGCTGTGCTCAGAATATCATTACATCAGATGGCAATTATTTCTGTGTCTCTACATGTATTTCTCTTTATTGCATTTTTTTATGAACTTTTTGCACTCTAACACTTCAAATGTATTTTTGATTTTGTATGCCTACATTTGTGTTATGTCCTTTGGTTGTGGTTTTTATATAAGCTGTTACAGGTTTCTACCACACCCTCACATGTATTTTTGTATTTCTTAATGTAATTAGTTTTTTATGTTTTGTGAAACAAATAAACTAAAACTAAATATAACAAAATATTGGTACGGGACATACACGATATATGAAGTGCAGGTTACATTTACATTAGTGGGTCCACAGATGCCTACAAGAGTAAATAAAGAGCAGCTGTCAGATGTGACCTCATAAAAGAAAACAAACAAGTGCGCTCTCATTTTAGGAGTTTCGCACATCCCAAATTATTTTTGCAGCAGGTTACACTGATGGATAGTGTGTGGTATTATTAAGGCCACAGCTATGTAAATGTGATTCTAAATAAATTACCTGTTCTCAGTATTAAAGTCAATTCAATTCCTATGTGGGATCCTCTGAAATCTGATAACGAGAGTGAAGGAACACACAGGAATTGCTGCAGTGCTTTTGACTGGCCTAATCCCAGTGTGTGTGTGTTTGTTTGTTTTAACCTGTGGACACATATCTGTGGACATAATCAAATAGCATAGTAGTGCTGGCTTACTGTGTTGAAATTCAACATGTCCCTCAAATTCCATAGTATTGCTGTTTATGTGCAATAATTTGAAATGTTCTAAAATGGCAGCATGTGAAAGGTTACAAAAAATGCTGTAAACAAGGTGCAGGGCTGCATTTACATTAGTGGGTCCACAGATACATACAGTAAAGGGCAACTGATGTGAGTGAATAAATAACATTCCTTTCCTTCATTATGTCACCAAGAGAGAAATATGAAGTGCATATAAAAAAAAAAATGAGTTCTACAAATCCCAAATGGATTTTTTTTTTTAGCAAGGTTACCCTAATGGATCGTTTATTATTAAGGCCACATGTACAAGTAACTAAATTAAATACCAGCGGTGAGTATACAGGCGTTTTAATTCCTATGTGGGAACCTCTGAAATCCAATTACTTGAGTGAAGGAACACAGTAATTACTGCAGAGTGTAACAGAAACACCTGGTCATCTTTTACACCTTTAGTGAATGCTTCTTTTGCACAGCCAACAATATCGTTTAAACCGCATTGTGTTTTAACTTTTCACTGAATACTTGTATAAGATTAATGCAAACATGGACTTTATTTCAGAGGTGAATATGCAGGGTAATTCACTGGAATGCAGGCGTAGGATAATTCAAAACAAGAAGTAAGTAATAGTTTTGTAATTGTTCTTTTATTCATACTGCACGTTGAACTTTTGCTATTATCATATTATAAATCTGATAAAACATAATATATTATCAGAATAAAAGTCAGACCACATTCAAACAACTTATTCAAAAAAAGCCCCTGAGCTATTTAAAAGCATATTATTATATTATTAATATCCCCAAGCATTTTGGTTGCATACAATGCATTGAAATAGATATCTGCACCAAAGTACAGCAGAGATTGGTTTACTTCTTCAGTGCATAGTGAGACCCGAGTCTAAGCCGCCATACAGCTCTCAAAACACCAATCAATGCATCATGCAATGTTTTGTTATAAATCCATTGACCATAGACTATAATGACATATCAGGTCTGTTAGCACTTTACCTTACCCTATATTTGCCTGCTCTTATAGCAAATAAATCATAATATGTACAATTTGCAGCTGCATGAATAAAAATAATAAAAAATGAAAAGACTGTGTAGCTATCCCTGCCTTTCCAGGTGGATCTTTGCGCAGTATATTACAATGCCAAGCTATCGAGCCACACACACGCACGCAGCACACCTTTCACACAAAGGACAATTGCACATGTCACCTTGACTCAGTGACATTTCCTCTGGGAAAAGGTTAGTCTTCACACACACGCACGCACGCACGCACGCACGCACGCACACACACACACACACACACACACACACACACACACACACACACACACACACACACACACACACACACACACACACACACACACACACACACCCCATCTGTCACGCACCGACAGCCTTGCCTCGACCAATCAGTTGCCAGTCTGAGCCTTCCTTTTTCATATTTCATGCTGATTGGTCATTTTTGTGCAGTAACCAGATACAGGAACTTCATTACAACAGTGATTTATTATGTGGGCTGTTGGGGAGGTTTAATACATTATTCTATATAACCTTGAAATGATCATGGCCTGGTTTTGACAAGACTCAGAAGAAAGTTGTTATTAAGATTCATTATTAAAATCCACAATTATACAGTCAAGTACAGAGTGCCATGTTTTATAACACAAAAAATGCTAGCAGCGTGGCATAAGAGATGCCAATATAGGCCTCGCCACCACTTTGGACCAGACTAAAACATCTCAATGGTCCCTTTAGGATGAATAGTAATAACACCTCGTCTAGTGTTATTATAAAGTCAGAATTTTTATTTGTCCAATATTTTGGATTTTGAACAATACCTGCAAAAGTAATGTCGTGTGGTTTCTGTATTATGTGTTTAAGCCGAATTAGCAAATGTTAGCATGCTAACATGCTAAACTAAGATGGTGAACATAGTTAACATTATCTGATGTGCCACAGAGTGGATAACCTTACAGAGCCGCTAGCGTGACTGCAGACTTTTTATTATTATTATTATTATTATTATTATTATTATTATTATTATTATTATTATTATCTGTTTGTTCAGGATTGAATTAAGCATAAATAGGCTTTTATGTACCCTGCTGTCTATGGAACTGACTACAAAATGATTTAAAGCTGAACATTTCATGCGGGAGACTTAAGGAGCTGACTTTCATTTTATCACGTATAGTGCGTAGTTTCTGTCGCCCCCATGAGGAATTCTAAGTAATGACAACAACACTGTCCGCATGATGCAATCCTTCGGTGGTCGCGCACCACCCCCACCAGTAGCTCAAGGAGCAAACTGTGGATTAAAAAACATGGCTTCTTCAGAAGAGGTAATCTGTATTGTCGCCCAAAATGAAATGACGAACGCGTCACGTGGTATCATGTAGTTTTATGTCCTTTTCATCTCCAAAGCTGACCGTTGCTGTTGTTCTTTCCCAGCGGTGATGTAAAACGAATCACTCAAGCTTCTGCACGAAAATTGCTGGACGTCACCATTTTGTGAACATAGCCATACTGAGAAATACAAAGAGTTTTGTGGAGCCGATAGGTTTAATTAGCTTTGTAGTAACTCATCTGGCAATGGCTTGAACGTAACAGACATTCATTAAATAAATTGTTGCACACCATAGGTTTAAATTTGCCTTAAAATACTATAATCTTCCTCTTTTTTTTTGCAAAAAATGTAGTTATAGCTAAATAAACTTAATAAACTAAAAAAGTTAATTATTATTCCACCATTTCACTCAAATGCTTTTCAGCATATCAAAACAATCAATGTGTAAATATGCTAATGCAGGCTTCTTCTGATTTAATCAAATGAGCAGTGGACAGGCCATTTCTCCTCACTTTCAAGCTTAGATCGGGCCCAAAAAGTCAAGCCCGACCCTGCCCGTGCACGTTGTGTCCGAGCCTGGCCCGGCCCAACACATTAACTGTAATTATTAGCCTGAGCCCGATTTAAACCTGACAATTTTTTAATACGTGGGCCGTTATACCTGACATTCTCAACTACAATTCCGAGTTGTTTGAACTACAGAAATCTGTTTAGAATTATCTTATTGAATAATGCAACAAGGATGAAGCATGTAGGCTAAACTGCGTTGTTTGTTTATTCAGAATGGAATGGATCGCAAATGGATCCGAATGAAGTAACGTAAAAAAAAAAAACTCCAGCCGAATAGTGAGGGTAACAGATCAAGGCAGCAACATAATGAAAGCCCTGGAACCATATAGGATACTTTCTAGTCTCGATCACCTAATTAATACTGTCCTTCGCCACAACGCACTGGCCGCCAACGCGCCGGACATATCTGCTGCTAATGGACTCGTGAGATATCTGAAACAATCTGGCCTGGTTGCGCAATTATTGAAGACAGTGCTAGAGATGGGGGAGACAGTGCAAGACATATACCCAGAGCTACGGGAGGAGCTGGAGAGGTATAGCTTTCTCCCCACCCAATTAGGCTAATAAAGTAATGATTAAAAAAATACAAATGCTTGATCAAGGGACTGGCCCAGCCCGGTGGTCGGGTCAAGGCAGAGAATCTAAACTCTACCTCACTTTCAGCTAAAAACAAATAAAAACAGGTTGTGCAAGCTCAATTTATGCTAATGATAGTCATGCCTATGGGTGACTACTTAAAAATTTACCAAGGGTGACGGCAAGTAGCTGCAATGTCTCCTCATATTTTTCTATGAAATCTATAGTTCACGAAGGGGATGGTCCATTTTTTTGGTGGGCATGCCAAGTAGGTCATTCAAGGTTTTACAAAGGATTGTGGGTCCGTAGGCATTGGCTTAAACCCACTCGTAACAATGTAATAAAAAGAATCATATTTCAGTCACATATTCAATAAAAATCAATCAGCTTGTCCCACCGTCAGTCTGATAAATCGCTGACACTCGTTGGACTACAGATTCCAGAGAGCTGAATGTGACCTTTGGCCTCTAGCTGCCTGTACAGAGTCTGAGCCCAGCCCTGCTGTGTATGACTCAGTCTGTGAGAGAGGTGACTCTGTTCCAGCAGCTGCTGCTGCTGCCGCCTTTTCTTTCCAGGCCACTTGCACACAGTTTAGGTCAGATGTTCCTTTCATGCTTGGACCAGATATAGAAACAAACACTGAATGTTTTGGTGCTCATTTCTCAAACCTAAGGTGATGTTACCGGCACAAGAGTCTGTCACAATGTCAACCAAGAGCCAGTTTAGGTTTATTAGTCATGACTGGGACACTGTCAAAGTTTACTACTTTTGAAAAAATCCTCCATAAAATTATGTTGCTTACTATGCAGTATCTATAAGACATGACAGATATTAAGAAATTATATATTATTGTGAAACCATAAACTTTATTTGAATATCTTTAACTCTTGCTCCTTTTTGTGCGCAATTTATATATACAAATAAATTAAAATTATTCTTGTTCTTGAACCCTTTAGATTACAGTTCTGACCTAGGCCTCTTCTGAAATGGCTCTTTGTTAACTATCAAATAGTCAGAATTACTCCAACTGATAATGGAGCAAGCCTACAGAGAAGCCAAAATGGTAAAAATGTAAGATTGTTTTTTTTTTCTTTAAAAGTATCCTGTTACACAATAAGCAACTGTTGATAGTGGGCTCTTGATGTGGTTTACACAGATGTAATTGTAAGGCTTGTGTGTTTCTAAATGACTGTCAAAGTTCAATGAAGATTCAACTGGCTGTCATCCCAAACAGTGTGACCCTCCTCTGGGTCAGTGTTCAAGCAGCTGCTTGTTAAAGGTGTAACTCCTGACACAACTCCAACAGTCTGCCTGTATTCATAAAGATTCATTGTGCCTTCTCTCTTTTCGACTGCTCATTGGAGTCACTTTTATTCATCCAAGACTGAAATACACATCTAGAAAAACTTTAAATGTTTCAAATTCCAGACTGTGGCTGATATTTGCTCTCCAACGCCATTTTGAATTAATTTTCAGTTGAAACTTAACCAATACAACCTTAAATGTTTCCTAAAGCCAAAACAGTGAAATAAATCATTAGTGTGATCATTACAGCTGTTTTTCAAGCTGCTTTTTCATTATATTGATCTTCCAAGAGCTTCAATGTGACTTATCTGGACCCAGCGACCGAGCGTTTAATCAATATTTAAAATGCTGTGATTCGTGTGAAGAGAGGATCTCAAAAGTGTAGTTGGATTAGGACTGACACTGCTTCTGGGCTCTGCAGAGGAAAGTAAGGATAGACGGGGTGATTCAGAGAAGACTGAACAACCAGGACAGGCAAGGACAAGAGGACAGAGAAAGAAACACACACACACACAGAAAATCGAGAGAGTTGACAGGCAATGGATGTGTTTGTGTGTTCGACAGTATTTGCCAGGCAATCTAATTGTGATTTTAAACGTGATAGCCTCTCTTTCAGCATCTCACACACACAAAACGTCAAGCAGATAGCCGAGATAAGACCTTATAATAGTTGTGTCACACCAAAGGACACTAGACAATCAGTCAACTCTGACCGCTGTGTGTTTGTGTTACCTGACGTAAAGCGTGCGTTTCTGTGTGGAGCGGAGCGACGTGGAGCTGGAGCTGACACTGCTGGTCATCATCTGTTCCCTCAGGTCATGGATCTTCGCCTCGAAACGACTGTACTCTACACACACACGAGCAGACACACAAAGAGGACAAACGCTGTTAGACCCAGCAGACATCAGGTGACAGGTTTTAAAAATACACAGACTGTTGGAATATAGAAAATAAAAATTTACAAGCTACCTGTTACTTCACATTAGAAGCAGCTGAGTGATTTTTTTACGCTTCAATCATCTTTGCTCAGAGGTTCAGAAACCACATTACAGTTTGTAGATCAAAGAGAAGAACAGAGGCGTGAACAGTTTTAAGGGTGGTGGGGGGTTTGCACACTGTGTTAACCACATTTCCTACAAATGGCTGTGGTACAATAGGTACAAGATGCATTTTGAGATGTGATGAAAATTGCAGTAAATTTGTTTTCCATGTTCAAGTGCAGAAGGGATTGACACACACACACACACACAGTTTCACTATCTTTGTGGGGACCCGTCATTGACATAATGCATTCCCTAGCCCCTTACCCTAACCTTAACCATCACAACTAAATACCTAACCTTAACCCTTACCCTAACCATAACCTGATTCTAACCCTAATCCTAAAACCAAGTCTTAACCCTCAAACAGCCCTTTAACCTTGTGGGGTCCAGCATTTTGGGCCCCACAAGGCTGTGCAGACCCCACAAGTATACTGTATTCCCCGGTTTTTGGACCCCACGAATATAGTAAAACCAGCACACTTATGTTGTGTGCAGACACATGCATTGAGCTGTCAACATATTCTCTACAGCCATAATCTAATAGTCTGTTTGATCTGAATATTAAACCATGTTGCATTAGACCCGGTCCATGTCAATATCATCATAAACAGACATTTACAGTGCCTTGCAAAAGTATTCACCCCCCCCTTGGCATTTTTCGTGTTTTGTTGCCTCACAACCTGGAATTAACATGAATTGTTTTTAGGATTTGCATCATTTAATTTATAGAACATGCCCACAACTTTGAAGATGTTTTTTTATTTTTTATTGTGAAGCAAACAACAAATAGGACAAAATAACAGAAAAAGTCAATGTGCATAACTATTCACGCCCCTAAAGTCAATACTTTGTAGAGCCACCTTTTGCGGCAATCACAGCTCCAAGTCGCTTTGGATAAGTCTCTATGAGCTTGCCACATCTTACCACTGGGATTTTTGCCCAGTCCTCCTTGCAAAACTGCTCCAGCTCCTTCAAGTTGGATGGTTTGCACAGTCTGACCACAGATTTTCTATTGGATTGAGGTCTGGGCTTTGACTAGGCCATTCCAACACATTTACATGTTTCCCCTTAAACCACTCAAGTGTTGCTTTAGCAGTGTGTTTGGGGTCATTGTCCTGCTGGAAGGTGAACCTCCGTCCTAGCCTCAAATCACGCACAGAGTAATATAGGTTTTGCTCAAGAATATCCCTGTATTTAGCACCATCTATCTTTCCCTCAACTCTGACCAGTTTCCCAGTCCTGGCTGCTGAAAAACATCCCATGTTTGGATGGTGTTCTTTGGGTGATGTGATGTGTTGGGTTGGGTTTGCGCCGGACATAGCGTTTTCTTCGATGGCCGAAAAGTTCAATTTTAGTCTCAGACCAGAGCACCTTCCTCCATACATTTTGGGAGTCTCCCACATGCCTTTTCGCAAACTCAAAACATGCCATTTTGTTTTTTGCTTAAAGTAATGGCTTTCTTCTGGCCACTCTGCCATAAAGCCCAACTCTATGGAGCGTACGGCTTATTGTCGTCCTATGTACAGATACTCCATTCTCTGCTGTGGAACTCTGCAGCTCCTCCAGGGTTACTTTAGGTCTCTGTACTGCCTCTCTGATTAATGCCCTCCTTGCTCGATCCGTGAGTTTTGGTGGGCGGCCGTCTCTTGGCAGGTTTGCTGTTGTGCCATGTTCTTTCCATTTGGTTATGATAGATTTGATGGTGCTCCTGGGGATCATCAAAGATTTGGATATTTTTTTATAACCTAACCCTGACTTGTACTTCTCAACAACATTGTCCCTTACTTGTTTGGATTGTTCCTTGGTCTTCATGGCAGTGTTTGGTTCAGTGGTGCCTCTTGCTTAGGTGTTGCAGCCTCTGCGGCCTTTCAAAAAAGGTGTATATGTAATGACAGACCATGTGACACATAGATTGGACACAGGTGGACATCATTTCACTAATTATGTGACTTCTTTTTATGGGCTTCATAACAAAGGGGGTGAATACATACGCACATGCCAATTTTCAGTTTTTTATTTCTAAAAAATAGTTTTATGTATATATATACATTTCACTTCACCAACTTAGACTATTGTGATCCATCACATACAATTCAGATTAAAAAAACATTGAACTAAAGGCTGCAATGTAACAAAATAGGTAAAAATCCAAGGGGGGGTGAATACTTTTGCAAGGCACTGTACAAAATTGTACACACACACACACACACACACACACACACACACACACACACACACACACACACACACACACACACACACACACACACACACACACACACACAGTTTGAGACTCCAATACATCACTTGAACGCCCAAAATCTGTGGTTACAAATGCATGCAAGCTGTTTTGTTATTCATGAATGCAGATATCAGAATGTATTTATTAAGATAAATCCACCCTGCAGTGTCCATGGAAATAACTGGTTTATCTGGCTGAGAAAGCAAGCGAATGGCCTGCTGTTTGTGGATCAGGTGTCACTGATTGGATAGGAGGAGTAAGTTGATTGGGAGCTTCCTGAAACAAAGCACGGAAGCCAGGTACACAGAACACTACTTAGGTCATAACAGGCAGTCAATGGGCCAAACACCAGACAAGTTTGAAATGCTGGGCAGAGATTCAGAGGTCTGAAATGAGGCTATCAACCATTTCCTTCACTACTAGTCTATCATATAACTAAAATTGGGGCTCAGTCTTTGTCAAACATACTGTTTAATAGGGTGGGAATCGATTGGCACCTGATGATGATGATGATGATCCGATTCAGAGGCCAACGGTTAGATTCTAAACCGATTATCGATCCATCTCGATGCAACTAATTTTTTATGTACATTTCCATGCGTGATTTAAAAAAATATACATATAAATCTGAGTTTGCTACTCAAAAGTTTGCTGATCACTTCCTAGACAAAGCAGCTAGACAAAGCTTAGATTTTGACATATACAGTATTTGTCACACACAAGTTTTAATGAAATGTTTTGTCTACTGTGGTTTTTATTTTGTAGTCATTCCATGCTTAAGCCTTAAACATGCTTGTGAAAGTCACCTTCTCTCTCAGTAATCTTCCATGTCAGAGGCTCTGTCGGCTTCTTAGAACATGA
>CM042322.1:31483610-31581110 GCA_023566125.1 Zingel zingel | reverse complement strand
TAATCTATATTGGTATTGATTACGGGATCAGATTGCAGAGGAGATGAGAGGAGAGAAAAAATTACCGGAAAAGGGAAAATAAAAAAGAGAGAAATGTCCTGAATTCAAGTTTAAATGTAAAAAGAAAAAACAGCTAATGAATGCCTTAGCATGACAGTGAAGCGGCAGAACGTTGCAAATCTGTCACCTTCCTTTTACAAGTGACGCCTCCAATCCCCCAAATCACACTGTGTGGGTGGTGAGTCAGACCATTACCACAGACACCAGTAACACTATAGGGAGGAGGCGCTGACAGGTGGAAAGGAAGGAAAGGGACGAAGGAGAGGAAGGAAATTGAGCACAAAAGAAAGAACAGAGCAATACATAAAGTGATGTCGGAAAAGAAAGGAAAGCAGCCTACTGCATGTTCTACTGTATGTAATTCAGCAGATAATATTCCCACAACTTTGTGTCTGAAAGCTCAGAGATAGAAGTTTCTGTTAATCTTCTACTTAACAACTAGTGCACAACACACACACACACACACACACACACACACACACACAAAGTGTAATAAGCAGGCTAACAGAAGTGAAGATAATCCTCTGCATCACCTCAGTATTACTGCTGACAGACACCGCCCCTGTGTGTGTTGTGTGTGTACAGCATGTGTGACAGTGTGTCTGTGACGGTTGTGTGTAATCCTGGTGACTAATACTGCTGTCAACCTGCAGGCATTACATTGGGAAACTTATGGCATGGGAGGAGATCATGTTTAAAAGTCAATACTGCGACATTTTGGTTTTTTAACATCCAGTTCTATTTTCTGATCATCGGTATTGGGTACTTTGGAATTGAAGCTGCAACACTTAGCTAAGCTACAAGGCAGCCTGAGTGGCATTTGTTTAGGATTGCTGTTATTGGTGATACATTGATAGTGTATTTTATAATTTGGTATTAACATATTCTTTAGATGCTTTATTCTTCTATATATTGCATGTCTAATTTTCTTTAGTTATACATGTTTTTATTTCGTAAAAAAAACTTTGTTGTTTTAAAGTGACACTGCAACTTTTGAAAGAGGAATAACACAATCTTCTTTTTACAAATGAACATTTTAGTTCATTAGCAAAAAACACACCTGTGCTCAATTCAATACACTCAGAGGTTTTGCTGCTACAGCTTCACTGGCTCTGGTACAACCAGTAACATTAGCTTATGGTGGCTAATGTTCGCTAACTTTAGATAGCTAGATATTCATGTGAAACTGACATTTCACCGTTACCTACTGTGCATTTTAGCTCTGTTAGGTCACCTAATGATTATGTCGTTAAAGCATCTGGCTCGAGGATGTGGGAAATGAAAAGATATTCATTGTGCCGTTATCCTGTAATTATATCTCTCGCTTTAAATGAGCGACTCTACCTATTTTACATATCAAAAGCTGGAGTAATGCTACTAACGTTACTGCATATGTAAAAAAAAAAAAAAAAGTTTATAGTATAGCCTTTTGTGAATCCAGGGGAGTTGAGGTAAATCTGATAAATTGCCTCACTTGAGTCTGGAGGTTTGGAGCAAGAAATACGTGAGCTTACCAGAACTCTGTAGCCCGCTCCATCTCTGCCTAATGCCGCGTTCTATTTACCACGGAACTCGTTTTTAACGAGGTCAAAGTCGTAAACACGCCCCTCTACTAGGCTAGCTGCTCAGGGCTACATTAGCCACTATTAGCATAACACTCCCAAGTCCTTTGGCCAAAGTGTCAGTGTTTGGGTTGCATTGTGGGTAATATAGGCACCAGGATTTGACAAGGAAGAAGAATGCGTGAAACATAATGACAAAATATCAGGTTCTACTACATTCATTTTGATGCTTTTTTTGTTTGAGAAGAATACTAAATCAGTGAAGGACTCTTTTTAGTATGTTGTGCTAATGTTTGAAAGGTTCCTTGTCCAGTCATGTGTTTTACTACCTTCCTTTGTAAATAACTTTGTGCTCCTTGTTTGATAAGTGTTTAATAGACGAAACATGTTGATAAAGGGTAACGTTAAAGTTACAAACACTGTGATCTCCACATTTTGGGTTCAGAGCTAGTGTGCAAAACTTTATCATGCATGTCGTTATCTTTCTTGATAACGTAACACTACTTGTAAGCGAGGTGGCTGCAAAAATGAGGACAGATTTTCATAAACTGGATTATTTTGATGAGTAGAAATTTGGACAAGGACTTACTACAGTTTGAGAATAGGATTCATTTTCTCCACTCACATCTCCTTACCCAAATGTTGCTCACATTTTAAAGCCTCTGTAAGTACATTACAAACACTGAGTGCACTGGAATCACAGGCTCAAATACTATAGATAATATAAAATATGTCTGTTTTTCATTAATTGGCTAATTAGAAAATTAAATCTGTTAATCTAATGTGCTCATAAATTGCTCCTAATTCATTAAAATGCATTTTAAGTGAATTTTATTCTTATTCATATGAATTTAGGGACAAACACATTTTGGAGCCCCAGGTCTGATATACAAAATTGGCCTAAAATAGCCTGAAACGTGATGGGGTATGTCGGCAGTACCAATGCAGTATGACAAACACTCTCCATCTGCTGTTCTTCAAATAAACACAGATCTATATCTGCTGCGTCAGCTAAAATCAACTGTCTCTGCCCAAGCACACACGCACACACACACACACACACACACACACACACACACACACACACACACACACACACACACACACACACACACACACACACACACACACACACACACACACACACACACACAGTTCAGTACTGTGCCGAGCTGTGTTGTGTTTGGGTACACCGGGTTCCATCTTTAATATAAATAACAGGAGGAGACCTGCACACATGGCGAGAGAGACACTTTTCCTCTCCTGGTGGAGGTCATTATGAGTTCCTCTCTCATTGGCAGGAAGTGTGTGTGTGAAACAGAGGGAGCACTGCTGGTCACCACATGCTATCGCCACGGGAACGGGACAAACATGGACCTCAGATTGACACACACACACACACACACACACACACACACAGTGCGTCTCACTATCTTTGTGGGGACCCGTCATTGACATAATGCATTCCCTAGCCCCTTACCCTAACCATCACAACTAAATGCCTAACCTTAACCCTTATCCTCACCCTAACCATAAACTAATTCTAACCCTAATCCTAAAACCAAGTCTTAACCCTCAAACAGCCCTTTAACCTTGTGGGGTCCAGCATTTTGGCCCCACAAAGCTGGTCGGACCCCACAAGTATACTGGACTCCCGGTTTTTGGACCCCACGAATACAGTTAAACGAGAACACACACACACACACACACACACCACCCATCCCCCCCCCCCATAGTGCTGACCAAAGCCCAGCATGGACAGAAGGTTTGATATAGAGTTCATTCAGCAGTAACTAATGAGAGTCACGACACAGACAGACACACACACAAACAATCTTAGACTAACCTATCCTTTTTGAAGGCCAGCAATTTAGCTTAACATCATTAAATGCCAAAGTACATCTAGGTTCTTTACTGTTGAGCAGGAAAAACCTTGAACTTTAAAAGCAGGCTGCAGCACAGCCGGCCAGTTGGACCACCTCCGACATCTACTGTTCTACTGTAAGATTCCCAATATAGCACCAAACATAAACAGAGCTGGGCCAAGCCAAACCAACAGAACATCAAACCATTTTCACACTTTGAATAATCGAGCATCTGCAGGATACAAAAAATAAAGTTTTTTTTTTTTTTTTACTTTTTAAATGAACAGTAAAAATGTACAATTCTTGGCATAAGTGAAAATAAATCTTTGAAAAGCTTGCTCCTTTGCGGAGGCTTCCAAAGGTGTTACGGATTTGTGGAAATAAAGTGCCAAACATTTTAAATTTGTTTCAGTAGCTTTTCTGCTATTGATCCATAAGTTTAGTATGTTCAAAAACAATCCTTGCTTCACCAATACTTAGTTAGTATGTTACTTGTGACAGAACTTTTCGGAACATACTAAACATAAGAGCAGAGCAATGAATTGCACTTCAGGAGTGGATAATTAGAGGTAGGGTTACACATACATTGTCTTCTTTGATTTTGTTTTCTTTGTCTACTCTATAGCCAATCAAATATTTGCATAAAGTAATGTTAGCATTCTATCGTGAGGCAGATTAGCATTCCTACTAAAGTCTCCTGCTTTCTAATTTACAAACATGAACACAGGTCTTCTCCTGCACTTTGTTAAACCAGCATCAAAACAAGTGCACTGCTAAACTCAGTTTGCAGGCAATATAGCCAATTAGCTGCTCAGCTGCACCACATTTAACAGCATGTCGGGGTGGTCCTAACTCTTCAAAATCACTAACAACATGCTGTCCACCCATGACATGTAGACTACAGCACAAGTTTATTTACATGGTCTCTTGTTTTCCTGGCAGAGGTCAGCCTACTAGCTACTGTCAATCAAACACAGACTCCCCTCATGTTGGCCGAACTGAAAAAAACTTTCTACTTTTTAATAATAAATCAAAAACACATTTATAAAACATGCTGACTGGAAAAAAGGGATGGCTAAATGTGATTTCAGTTGGACAGCTTTGAAGCCTCCATGCGGTAAATATGGGATACTCAAAGATTTCTGGTGAAGTATTCCTTTAAAATCTTAGGGCGCTGTCCATGGTGCTGATCCTACTTAATGCGGACACCAACAAAATCCGGTGAAATGCACCGGTGTTCTTGCTGGTATTTCTGCCCAAGGAGTGCCAGGTACAACCAATTACCAGGCAAACAACATATGACCATAATCCAGCTGTGTGCACCCAACGTTCATAAATCACTGCATATGCACCCAACGTTCATGAGTCACTGCATGTGCACCCAATGTTCAGAAATCACTGCATGTGCACCCAACGTTCATAAGTCACTGCACTTATGAACTCTCTACAGACTGCTTAGGTTTGAGAATCCCCACTCGAGAGACAACACCAGTGAATTTAAGCAGAGCTATAGCTAGAGAAAGAGCTTTCATGAACATGTTGCAGCTATTTAATGAAGCAGAATATTAAATGTCACAGATTATAATTGAAAATCAAAGGAACGTCTGTTTAATTGCTTGTTTAATTGCTTAAATGAGGGATTTCCTTGCTTATTTGATCTAAGCACCTTTAGCGCCTGGTATTTCCTTTTTGTTGCAATATCAATTTAACCTACATCATGATAGAGAAAATAAACTTCATTGAGGATCTTTATTTAAACATTCGTCTTTTGAAATTAGAATGCATAATCCATATATCATGCTTGTACGACCTTTTGGAATTACATGCGTCTGTTTCAGCATGATGTATGATTATATCCATACTTTATGCTGTTTCCATGAGATTTGAATACATTTGCATACGCTAGCTGCTGGAGAACTTCATTTTGTCCTGACAGTGCCTTCCAAATCTTAATGACTCTTGCCCCCTTCTGGGAGTTGCACATCCATTTGCATCCATATCCGGGCTGGGAAGACCAATCTCCATATGCATTTACCTCAACTCTAATTACTCTGCATTGTGTCTAGGTTATTTTCTGCCTTAAACTCCTCCTCCACTAGACTGGGTAAACCCAGCCCGATCTGCCGGCAATTTGATTTTGCCCTGCAGCTCAAGCTGGAAACCTGTACATTTATCTATCCTGCTTCCGTTACAATTTTGTGGTAACTAATAACAAACTGGCTTATCCACCTGGCGTGCTATTGGCGGGTTTAACACGATGACGATAGAGAAGCGACCAAGCAGCTTTTTGTTTACATTCAACATGTCGGCCACCGAAGCGCAGCAACCCGTTGATGCCGCTGTCGCTGCTACGTCACCGGGATCGTTGGTCTGATTGACTGAAGGACTGTCCAATTGCGTACAGAGTCATTTGAACTATGCCCGTTGATCACGCCTCTTGTGCAGTAGAAAATACAGAGCAGACTCCCCAGACTAATGTTCAATCTTAAAAGATTGAGCTTGGTCTGGTGATAGCCAGACTAGTCCTCCACTGCTTTCTTCCAAATGTTCTAGCTCTCCCCAGTAAAATAACGGTGCTGACACTTCCCTCCTTAAATTCTCTTAGTCACATTTTTTTCAGTTTCCTCCTCCGATGCTCCAGATTCAAACTGTTGACTCAATTCATTTATCATAGAATACCTGCTGTCTTTTTCATGCTCTTCAAACTCTTCACTCTCATGGTCATTTAAGTACCAAACCTGATAAATCATAAATAAATTGTTTCATAAGTATTTGAGGCATTTATACATACACTTTTGCCAATTGACTGACTTCCCTCTTCTCCTGGATACTAGTGGGTCCACTTTTAAATCAAGCCATTGTTTTAGATTAACCTTTAAACTTGTTACTCATCAACAACAGGGATCTCAAGATAAATAATCCATACAGTATATGCAGGGGATGTGCAGGATGTTCAGAATGTGATAGACTATGCTACTATGCTAGAATTAAAATTAACACAATTAATAAGTTAACATAACATCTAATTATTAAACATATGTAGGTGTATTAAATAACTTGTATATGGCTGATAACTAAACTCATTTTAAGAGTTAAAATACATTTCCCCTTAGGTGTTTTTCAGGACCTGCAATCCTGTGTATTATACACCTTTAAGAACAGCTCTCTGACTGAATAATACATGGCTGATACCAAAAGGAGACCAGTGGACCTGATGTTGTGTAACTGTGTGTGCATTTGTCTCTGTGTTACACTCAGGCCCACGACCATGACAGCATCCCATTAGCTGAGCCATCCAGCAGTTATAACCTGGTTTCCTGGGTTACAGCCTTCCCAGTCACTCCCAGTAGACAAACCTCACCTCACTCTGTCGCTCAGTGTGTGTGTGTGTGTGTGTGTGTGTGTGTGTGTGTGTGTGTGTGTGTGTGCTTGTTTTACTATATTTGTGGGGTCCAAAACCCAGGGAATACAGTATACTTGTGGGGTCTGCACAGCCTTGTGGGGCCCAAAATGCTGGACCCCACAAGGTTAAAGGGCTGTTTGAGGGTTAAGACTTGGTTTTAGGATTAGGGTTAGAATTAGGTTATGGTTAGGGTGAGGGTAAGGGTTAAGGTTAGGCATTTAGTTGTGATGATAGTTGTGTTAAGGTTAGGGTAAGGGGCTAGGGAATGCATTATGTCAATGACGAGTCCCCACAAAGATAGTGAGACAAACGTGTGTGTGTGTGTGTGTGTGTGTGTGTGTGTGTGTGTGTGTGTGTGTGTGTGTGTGTGTGTGAATTTCTGAAACTTCAGTATATAAAAGCATGAGAAAATGTTCCCTTTAATTACTATTCAGCAACTATTACTATTACTGAAGAGTAACCCATAACATAACATAATAAGAAGAGTTCCAATAACTAATAAAACACAATATCATACCTTGTGTATGATATCATTTTCATATCTTCTTTATCTGATAGCTGTTTCAAATTTAAAATGCCATTTATGTTGGCTAAACTAATTATTTTCTACACCCACAAACAGTGCATTTTGTTTTTGTCTTTTAAACATAAAACACCTTTTGTTAACTTTTGGGCATTCCTGCAGTAACTGTATGAGGCAGCAATACACTGATTGCAGAAGAAGAAGAACCAGATTCCATTTATAATTTTTTATATGTGAATCTGTACATGAGATGGATGCCAATGTACTGGGTTTATCTGAGTACTCACCCTCAGGTCTGTACTGCGCTACTATGGTAACAGTCTGTCCTGCATTCTTCAGAGCTGCTGCTGCCTGCTCATGTGTTGCACTGGACAAGTCCACACCGTTCACCTACACACACACACACACACACACACACACACACACACACACACACACACACACACACACACACACACACACACACACACACACACACACACACACACACACACACACACACACACACTCTCACACACACACACACACACACACACACACACACACACACACATTAGAGCCCATGCTTTGGATCAACAGTAATAAATGTATAGCGAAATGAGCACACCATTAAGAAAACTGTACATATTAGTGGGTCAATAACTCACAGGTGACTAGTCATGTGTAGGTTTAAATGGGTAGTATGTTTGCGCTTTGTGAAGGCTTATTTAATGCATAAAATCATTTCATGGCAGTGCTTTTATCATAAAACAGTGACAGTCATTGTGCAGTGATTGTCAGTGCCTCTGCAATCTGAGGAGTTAATCCTGTTTGAATCCTGTCTGAAGATAATTAAAGCAATATTTTACTTTAGTGGAACACAAAACACAGCGTTAACACACACATCCCCCATCAGCCAATAGTGGTGACTGGTAATGTGCAGAGAAAACAATATCAGTTATGTGAAATGTCTCTTTAAATTCAGATTGCTGTAGAAACTGAATGAATGCAAACAGGCATCACAACAAATTCAAAATATTCAGCTTCAGCGGAATGTTCCCAGTCACTCTGAGAGTCGTGACACCACATCAATGATGTACAGAGAAAACAGAATTTCTAGAGAAAAATAAACAGGATGACCCCTTGATCACCCTATATAACCCATACAGCAATAATGGTAGCAGTTTGAGTTATTAGTCATAGTTATGGTGACAGTGCTTGTCTTCTATATGTGTGTGTATTGTTTGTGGTAGGTTTTAGCTCATACCGACAGGATGCGGTCTCCCTTTTGTAGCTCCCCACAGAGATCAGCTGGACCTCCAGCTAGAATAAAGGAGATGAAGATTCCCTCTCCATCCTCCCCTCCAACAATGTTAAAACCGAGACCTGTGGACCCCCGCTGGAGCACCAGCCGCCTGGGTTCCCTGGAAGAAACATAAATTAAACACACACACTGCGTTAGGGTAAAAGATGATGGTATCCAACGTTGTAGCACAAATTAGTTCATAATTACAGTTTCTTTTTATCTGTTTTGTAGGCATCTTAGTGTAAGATGACATTTAATCAATCAGTTACGACTTAGAAAGCAACTGTTGTTTTTTTGCTACTCAAAGTTTAGCTAATGTTTAGTTGTGACACCTGTTTAACCACAGTCTAAGAACCAGTGACAAGAGTATGATAAGAGCAAGACAGGATGAGGAATTATATAATTTAGTATTTTACACAACGTGACTACAAATGAAAACGTTATTTAACAATTACTGTAGTGTATACATTCTAATGGTTTCTGCATGCATAATATCTGTAATACAAGCCTGTTGTGTAGTGATAAATGGCTGGTCTCAGTGGGAGGAAAGGGAATTTAAAAATTAGGCTCATTCACCACGATGACCAGCAGATGTCAGTACTGCACTGTCTCTATTTTGTTGGAACACCACAGTTTTGTTACTCTTACACTTCTGAACTAGGTTTTACCGATAAATGGTTTACTTATTTAGTAAATCAGCATAACTTGAATGTCTTTTGACAGTGGGAGTAAACAAGAGCAAATGCAGAAAATCCAAGTCAACACAAGGCAAAACACGCTAATACATATGTAATACAGAACTGAAATCATGCCCATGTTATTGTGAAGAAACCACTGGACCATCATGTCATCCTCACTTAAAATATTGGATGAAAACAATCATGTAAGTGCAGAAGCAATTCGAGATCCAAGATCAGAGTACTTATAAATAATCCAATAAATAATCCATCCACTGGATTATACATACGGTATATGAAATTTGGGTTTGACCACTCTTTAGCTTCTCTGACTGAAATGGTTCTAACCAGGGATGCACAGATCGGAATACCACTGGATCACTATCCAGACCTAGTCACAGTTTTTTGTCAATGTCATAACAATTATGGTTCAACTATTAGTTACATTAATTACGGTGGGCTGGCAACTTCCTTTTTAATGCCACAGCAATCCTGGCCTCATGTTACCTTTCATAGAAATGATCCCAATAACTTCTATGCAGTGTGGTAGAGGATACAGATAATACATTTGGGAAAATGAGAGCACTGGTAATTAGTTTTGACAGATACCCTGAGTTAAGGTACTGGCATCTGTATCATGAGGGAAAAGGTTGAATCAGTGCATCCCTCATTCTACAGCACAAATTAATAAATGATCACATCTTTCACCTGATATCTCCTGCTTAGAGAAAACAATGCTCTTAAATATGTGCACACTCAGTGGACACCTTTTAAAACCTCAAATATTGGATTTGCATGAGAAACTAATTATAGAGTGAAAGAGGAAGAGATGAAAGAGAGAATAAGGGAGAGCTACAAATACAGCGAAAAAAGGACATACATCAAAATGACCATTCTGCAGTTGGTCTGTGGCTTATCACTTATTGGCCCTGATGGTTATGACTAAAATGAGTCATATTCTGGTAACCACGGTGACGCTAGTTGAGTGACGAGGGCTGTGACAGGCTGTAATCCGTCCATTAAAATGGATTAAAGACAGTAGAGCAGCACTGAGAGTGTATCTGCATGTGTGTACATATGTGACCTGAGTTTACATGCGAGACCAAATTCTCACTGCCATCTGCCTTTTCCTGCCACACACACACACACACACACACACACACACACACACACACACACACACACACACACACACACACACACACACACACACACACACACACACACACACACACACACACACACACACACACACACACACACACACACACACACACACACACACACACACACACACACACACACACACACACACACAGCAGCAGAGCGAGCAGGCAGGGACAGAGGTTACTCTGTGTATTTTGGGCTCTCTAGGGACTATGTTTCCCAATCTGTGGTCTCGCATTGCCAGACCTATTTCCACAGCACTGAGAAGTACCCGATCTGGTGTCGTGGACCTCTTTGAGGGCCACCTAGGACCTCAGAGGGGGACATCGGGGAATCAATAAAGGACATGAGAAAGAAGAAAACGAACATCCTCTAAACAGCTTGATTTACATTTTTTTAGATAGTTGATATCTAATAATAATTCAGATAGCTGAAAAATGTTATAGAAATACATCAGTAGTGATGCATTTGGAATTATTTTGGCTGATACACTTTGCAATAAGAAGTTTAGACATGCATAACATTTTTTAAACTAATGATGTAATACTGACCTAACTTCCTTACATATACATAGCTGCTGTTACTGCATGTAAACCTCTATTAGAGTTGAAAGTCCAGTAGTTAAAATGTTGCCAAATAATATCAAATGCATTAACCATTGGGGAATCAAACAAATTCAATAGCGGACCAATTGCAATATATTGCTAACTTCTCACTGTAAGCCCATATTAGCACAATTAATATAACATTTTCAAAAACATACTACATGTCATATATTTATTTTATGTCTGCTTGTTCCGCCATCTTTTTGAAATAAAAAGTAATTGATATTTAAATTGAGTGTAATATTCAAACCTGAGACATTTTTTAATGTAACATATTACAGTATGTCTTATAGAAACATAAATATGTAGATATACAAAGTTTTTATACACATTAAGTCCCTATGTATATATGTATTAACCTTACATATTTGGTTATCTTTAGAAAACCCTCAACAGAATTAAAAAAAATAATGAAATAATCAATATTTTTTATTTTTTATTTTATTGAACTCACTGTTCAGGGGTCGGATTCTACAGAAAAAGTCTCTAGTAACAATCAGAGAAACATCTTTGGTTTGCACTGTCCCATAAACGTGCAGGTGTTGGTGTGTGAGGTCTCACCTGTTGATGTCGTCGTCTCCGGTCATGGCCCTGGGCAATGGGGAGTATCTGGGCGTGGTCAATGGGGCGGGGCTTACAGACTGGCTGCCGCTCATGTAGGGGCTTATATGGTTGTCTTGATGTGGGGAATACGCTGGAGGAGAACACACAATTCCTATTTTACCATACTGTCATACATAAAACATAATTTCATTAATGTCTTCTTAAAAGTCTGTACTTTCATGTACTTTAAGTATAAAACATCCTCCTCTGATTAAATATAGGGTTTCAATCAATGAACATAGGGTTTCAATCAATCACAGCTCATACTGTATCTTTAGTCAGTCAGTCAAAACTGTAGATGTACTATTTATATGCTCTATAACATGACAACCAACACAACAGCTAAAAAAAAAATCTAGGGCAAAGTAATACATGTGTTTATAATAATGACTTCCGAGTTAGGGAAATGTTGAAAAGCCCAAGTCTACACCTTTTCTCCTCACAGCTTTGCTGATGACTTACAACAATATTATTCTAACACAGTTTGGGGTGAGATTTTTGATGAATACATCTGATGCAACATCTGACTGAGCTGCTCCTCGTCCACATTGGGGTCTTTACCATCAGCACTAACAACAGCACAGTCATTTGAAAGCAAAGAAAAAAAACACTCCTCTTTTACTTGCACAACTTCCCCTTTCCTGGTCTTACTTCTTTATCTAGCACCTCTAGCATAGTACAACTCATGAGATACACACACACACACACACACATATATATATATATATATATATATATATATATATATATATATATATATATATATAAAAAATACCGGATATATAATCAGTGCAGCAGTTTTCAGATTACATTATGTGTTTACATAACTGCAAAAGGGTTCTCGACTGTTGTAGACAGAAGTGGCTGAAGAAACGCTTGAAATTCCATGCTTTCTGGTCTAAACGTCATACCCAAATTAAAAGTGGTACAGCTCCCATATACGTTGACACTCTGGGGTGTGCCTGATATCATTGGAAAGGAAACACTCTCAAGTGTTTGTTACAAGCGTCAGGGTAATTCTAGGCCTTACTGACACAGAGTTACAGAGGCTAGAATGGAGTTTTTTTTATTTCCGTCCAAGTCATACATCTGTAAAATGATTAGAATACACTGCTGTAAACACATCTGACAGGTGACAGACAACACAGGGCATTAGCCACATGTCTCAGCTTACTACAGAAAAAATGAAGCCAAAAAACTCAAAAATGGATTTTATATGATTTTCTTTTTACAGATATGTCTGTGCGTTTTTTTTATTTCCATTTGAAAAGTGCAAAGAAAAAAGCCAAAAAACTACAAAATACAACACTTCTCAAATACACAAACACACCCACATCAATCAGCTTTCCAATGATATCAGGCACACCCCAGAGTGTCAACGTATATGGGAGCTGTACCACTTTTAATTTGGGTTTGACGTTTAGACCAAAAAGCATGGATTTCAAGCGTTTCTTCAACCACTTCTGTCTACAACAGTCGAGAACCCTTTTGCAGTTATGTAAGCACATAATGTAATCTGAAAACTGCTGCCCTGATTAAAAAAACTATATATATATATATATATATATATATATATATATATGTGTGTGTGTGCTTTCTTATAAACCCACCCATAGCAAAAATAACCACCAACAGCTTTGCTCCTTGCTGTTCTTTATAGTTCAACACCATCTGGCCATAAAATGCTTCAGCCTCTTGGCTGCAATGATGTGTGCTACATTCACCGGTGCACCAGTTCACTGCAAGTTGTGTCTGATGTTGTGAATAAGTTTACACAGTCTGGAAGATGCCGGATCCCTCGAACCCATGTTAGGAAATGAACCATTGTTACATTATGGGCAAGTCTTGTACTTAGAGGTGTGTGTATACTTACAATTAGTGACGTCGGGTGGAGGGAAGTTGTCATTGATAAAAAGGGAGGCGTGTTTGGCCACGCGGAGGTAAACAACGTCAGAAGTGGACTTCAGGGCAGCCACTGCCTCCTCATGAGTCACCTCCTCCAAACAGGCGGCGTTCACCTGCAGACACATGAAGACACATTCTGTATTACCATGTACAGGCTGTGTGCATAGACATGTCTGTGTGCATAGACACACAGACAACATGCAGACACCATTATGTCCATACCAGACTGCAGCATAAACATACAGTGTGGTGCTATCATGCAGTTTTGTGGCTGCATCCATAAACTGAACATGCATACTAAAATATATTGCTTAAATATAACTTAATGGAGAAGAAGCTTTAATTATGTTGTATTTATTTTTACACGAAAAGGTCTGCTGCTGTGTCAATTTACCTTTAACAGGCTCGGATGTAGAGCAGAATAGTAACAATCTGATACAATCATACTCTTGTCCACTGTCCGTCTCTATTACACCTAACGCAGTCTTTGAATAGAACATACCCAGTAGGTAATATGTAAGAATTTAATAATGAGGGGCAATGGAACACAAGTCTTGTTTTTGCACAGTTCTCAATTTAAAGTATGAACAAGCAGGAGTCATCCCCCATTTGGTAACATTACTGTCGAATAATTACATTTCTGGTTTTATTAAGGGAAAATCATTTCGTATTTGGTGTTTCTAAGGAATACCTATGACATCTCAATTCAATAAAAGCAATTCATAGCATGCCATGCAGTATTTGGTGCTATTGGGAATGTCCATTACCTATATGTGGCTAATTTACCTGAAATAATATTCTAATCTAAAAAGTTGCTCATGCAAACCTCTTCTGTATTGCATTTCATTTGTGATTTTTCTCAGATTAAAAAAAGGAAATTGTGTCAGATGTCTACATTCTAGACTCTATAACATTTACATGATAATAAGTGCAGAAGATACATAAGGTAACAAAGGGTAATAAAAAGGTGTTTCTTACAGCCACAAGTTTGTCCCCTATCTGTAGCCGTCCGTCTTTGTGTGCAGCCCCTCCCTCGATGACCTTAGTCACGTAGATACTGTTGTCGCCCGGGACATGTTGGTTTCCAACTCCACCTGCTATACTGAATCCTAAACCTGAGAGCAAACATCAACAGGTCATCGTTTTGTATGTAACTTCTTGGTTTCCTGATGATGTTTCTAATGTTTGATATTTTGATTTGCTGCAGTGCTGCATTTTCTTACCCCTGGGCCCTTTTACCAGTTCTGACATTTAGCTTTCTTTCTCTGATACAGTACAATTATAGGGTAGTAAAAAAAAGCAAATCCAATTAGGTAAACCATACTCTCTCATATTTCACATTTCGCAGCTTGAAGGAGAATTACGGTCGATTTCAACACGTAGCTCTGTTGTTTGGAAATTTGGAGTGCTATCAGTAGCAAAAAAACCCCGAAAACAATCAGTGCTGCCTACACCATGTTATCCCCCTGCTAGAGTTAGCACCCAACAGGCTTAAACAGGGCAAGTTTTAAACGTGTTTTTAGCCTCTAAACATGTTTGAAATGTCATTACAAGTGCCTACCCATGTGAAGTGATTCATCCGAGGGAACACAGCAAATCTGACTGCAGTAGATGTGACAGAAAGCATACAAGTTGTGTTAATCCATACCTCTGTTTATTTCCTGTTTTCCGGTGAAGTCCGCACTAGTCGATTGTCGCACTCATACAATCCAATATTCCAAAACTTATTTTTTCCACAAAAAAAACGATTTGCAACAGGCTGTAACCTGACACCACAGTGGAGCCAGCAGAGCAGAGCGCTAGCTGCAGCAGGTCAAAAGTTCAAGAGCCCACTGTTGCTTAGTTACCTATGTACATGTGCAATAGCTCTTGAAATCTTGAACTGCAGCTCTGCTGGCTCCACTGTGGTGTCAGGTTACAGCCTGTTGCTACATAGTCATTACTAAGGACATAACAACGGCAACTCGTTTTTTTGTGGAAAAAATATGTTTTGGAATATTGGATTGTATGAGTTCAACAATCGACTAGTGCGGACTTCACCGGAAAACAGGAAATAAACAGAGGTATGGATTCATGCAACTTTTATCCCTTTCTTTCACATATCCTGCAGTCAGATTTGCTGTGTTCCCTCAGAAGGAATCACTGCACATGGGTAGGCACTTGTAATAACATTTTGAACATGTTCAGAGGCTAAAAACACATTTAAAACTTGCCCTGTTTAAGCCTATTGGGTGCTAACTCAGGATAACATGGGGGATAACATGGTGTAGGCAGCACTGATTGTTTTCATTTTCTTGCTACTGATAGCACTCCAAATTTCCAAACAACAGAGCTACGTGTTGAAATCGACCGGAATTCTCCTTTAAGTTGCTCTATTACTCTTTTCTCTCACCTGCTCAATCATATTACTGTATCTTTGCTGCTGACTTTCCAGCAGAAATCAGAAAATTGTGCCTCATCATACTTTCGGGCACCAGTTTTTTTTTTCTTGTTGCTTTATCATGCAGGCAGTTAGTAGTAGGAGAGGAGCAGCATGTTAACATCCTCAAACAGCAAAGCTGAAAGTCAGCACTTTTATCGCAAAGTCACTAGTCATGTTTCCATCTAATTGTTAAGTGAATTTTAAGCAAACTTTTAAAATTTTTCAAAAAAAGAAGAAAAAAAGAGAGACATTTGGTGTCAGTAAGACAACCGTTCACCGCTGTGTATATGCGGTGTGCAGGGCCAAATGATTCAGGCTGTTGAAACAATTCGTGAATTTACCCAACGTGGCTGAGGCACAGGCAATAGCGCACGGCAACTCCACTACGCACCTTGTGTCACGGCGCACTGGATGGGACCCATATCCTGATCCTCCCCCCAGCCAATGGATACTGGGACTATAGTCACGTGAGTTACATGTTCGCTACGTCACAACTTATTCGGCAAAGCTGTTTCCATCTCACATTTTGCCCATCAACTCTTTTTCAAACAAGGCAAAAAACACCTCAAGCGAGCGCAAAAACTTTTTCGAATTTCGTCGTTTCCATCAATATTTTCTAATGCGATACTTCAAAATGTGCAAAAAAATACGTTGATGGAAACATGACTATTGTTTCATTTCAAATCCAATTTTCAGGATTTAAGCCAAATCCAGGTTTTTGATATTTACAGACTCTACTGTATTTTCTCTGTTTATCTTTTTTTTTTTTTTTTTTCTTTCTTTCTTTCTTTTTTTTGGACATTCCTGCCTTTATTGGATTGGAAAGCTGAGATATGAAAGGGTAGAGAGAGGGGGGAAGACATGCAGGAAAACCATCACAGGTCGGACTCAAATCCTGGACCTTCGAGGAATAAACTTCTGCACATGTGCGCCCACTCTACCAACTAAGATAACCGGCCACAATTCTCTGTTTATTTCTCACCTTTGGGTCCTTTGACCAGCTTGATATCCAGGATTCTCTCAGTAAGGCTCCTCCTGCGTCGTATACACAGTCGGACCAGACCTCCTGCCTCCTTCAGCGCCTCCACAGCCCCGCTGTGTGTCACGTCCCTGACGTCTGTCTCATTCACCCGGACTATACAGTCATTCACCCTGCACAGCAAAGTCACATACAGTAAGGAGGTCGTTTGACCTGCATAAGGAGTGAAAACTAAATCTGCTCATGCAGCCATATTGTGAGGATCTGGTGACAAAAATCTGGTCCCAATAAGGTAAATCTTCTGAGGACGAAAGACAACAACAAACAACGTTTGACAAAACTCCTACTCAAAAAGCAATATTACAAGATTTAATTACAGACACTTATTTACTATTTTAATCATATATAACCAAGCACCGAAACAATTTGTACAATACTTCATAAGTTAAGGTTTGTTTTCAAAAGAGATTTGAGGACTTTCAAAAAGCCAACATCAACATTTTTAGCTTTCTAGCGCCAAATGATCTCTTTACACATTGCTCTAGAAAAAAATTGGGCATTTCCATACGGAAAGCTGAGTTTGTTCTGAACATTTTGATAAGAAATGTGAAAATGTCCTTAGACCTCAGAGGGTTAAACATTTAAATTCTTAAGTTTTGGTTCAGGTTAGAACCACAATGAGGTAATGGTGTGTGTACCTGAGTCGTCCATTTTGGGCGGCAGCCCCTCCAGGTATAATCTTGGTGATGAAGATAGAGGGGTCTTCTCCGATGTGAGGGTTATCAGTCCCCCCTGCGATACTGAACCCCAGACCTGAGTTACCCTAAACATGCACACAAACACAGAGAGTGTTTTAATGGGTAAAAGAAACACCATCTGAACATACATATTGATACAGACGCTTTGCTGATCCGAGATACAGTAAATGACAAAGTTACTGTTACTGCCCTGCCATGAAATCTTCATCTCTCCGTCCAGACCTACTGATATTTTTAGATGCTTTTAAGTAATAAATAAACAGTATAATAGAAACATCACCTAGAAACCCCTCAGTAGTTTATATAAGAAGTAGATTACCACACTGGAATAATTCTTCCAGTTGCCAAAATCACCAAGAAGCATCTATTAAATACTGTACTTATCTGAATGGTAGGCTGCACGATTTGAGGAAAATATGCGATAACGTTGTAGAATATCGCAATAATAATATTACTTGCGATAAACAGATATTAAAGTGTGATCAGTTCTGCCTGTCTGCTGCTTTCAGCATTCTGCCCAAATACAGCAAATTGCTTGTTGAATTTGAAAAACCGAAAAAAAACAGATACATTTTATAGTGTACTTTTCTACTGATACTCTTTCAACTAACTAAAAAAACTGTAAGTGTCATTCCCGATATGTCACAGCCTTTAGCGATGTGTTTATTATGCAAGGTGATATTGGGATAACGATAAAAAAATTAAATAAAATTTAAAAATTTAAAAAAAATTACCTGAAGACACCCTTTACTTTGTGCATAGTCTTTCATGGTTTGTCAGTGGGTTTAAAGCCAGTGGAATGTCTGTGCCTGTGTTTGCGTGTATGTCCATATAGTGTCTTTAAAGCAGATCAGTCAGGCAGACAGAACCAGGTCATTGGAGAATAGAGCGAGTGAGAGTGAGAGTGAGAGAGAGAGAGAGAGAGAGAGAGAGAGAGAGAGAGAGAGAGAGAGAGAGATGGAGAGAGAGATGGAGAGAGAGCCTCGGGTTAGAGGAAGGAAAATATAATGAGAGAGAAGGAGGACCAGGATCAGGAAAAGATAGTAGGGATGGACGTGGAAATAGGGTCAACAGAGCCAGACCGATGGTGGGACTGAGTAAAAGATAAGTAGAATGGTGAGATGAAGGAGAGGAGAAAGATAAATGAGAACTATAAATGTAATATACAGTGCCTTGCGAAAGTATTTGGCCCCCTTGAACTTTTCAACCTTTTGCCACATTTCAGGTTTCAAACATAAAGATATAAAACTGTAATTTTTTGTGAAGAATCAACAACAAATGGGACACAATCATGAAGTGGAACGAAATTTATTGGATATTTCAAACTGTTTTCCATCCAAAACAGTTTGAAATATCCAATAAATTTCAAACTGTTTTAACAGATAAAAAACTGAAAAATTGGGCGTGCAAAATTATTCAGCCCCCTTAAGTTAATACTTTGTAGCGCCACCTTTTGCTGCGATTACAGCTGTAAGTCGCTTGGGGTATGTCTCTATCAGTTCTGCACATCGAGAGACTGAAATTTTTGCCCATTCCTCCTTGCAAAACAGCTGGAGCTCAGTGAGGTTGGATGGAGAGCGTTTGTGAACAGCAGTTTTCAGTTCTTTCCACAGATTCTCGATTGGATTCAGGTCTGGACTTTGACTTAGCCATTCTAACACCTGGATATGTTTATTTGTGAACCATTCCATTGTAGATTTTGCTTTATGTTTTGGATCATTGTCTTGTTGGAAGACAAATCTCCGTCCCAGTCTCAGGTCTTTTGCAGACTCCATCAGGTTTTCTTCCAGAATGGTCCTGTATTTGGCTCCATCCATCTTCCCATCAATTTTAACCATCTTCCCTGTCCCTGCTGAAGAAAAGCAGGCCCAAACCATGATGCTGCCACCACCATGTTTGACAGTGGGGATGGTGTGTTCAGGGTGATGAGCTGTGTTGCTTTTATGCCAAACATAACGTTTTGCATTGTTGCCAAAAAGTTTGATTTTGGTTTCATCTGACCAGAGCACCTTCTTCTACATGTTTGGTGTGTCTCCCAGGTGGCTTGTGGCAAACTTTAAACAACACTTTTTATGGATATCTTTAAGAAATGGCTTTCTTCTTGCCACTCTTCCATAAAGGCCAGATTTGTGCAGTATACGACTGATTGTTGTCCTATGGACAGAGTCTCCCACCTCAGCTGTAGTTCTCTGCAGTTCATCCAGAGTGATCATGGGCCTCTTGGCTGCATCTCTGATCAGTCTTCTCCTTGTATGAGCTGAAAGTTTAGAGGGACGGCCGGGTCTTCGTAGATTTGCAGTGGTCTGATACTCCTTCCATTTCAATATTATCCCTTGCTCCTTGGGATGTTTAAAGCTTTTTGTATCCAAATCCGGCTTTAAACTTCTCCACAACAGTATCTCGGACCTGCCTGGTGTGTTCCTTGTTCTTCATGATGCTCTCTGCTCTTTAAACGGAACTCTGAGACTATCACAGAGCAGGTGCATTTATACGGAGACTTGATTACACACAGGTGGATTCTATTTTTCATCATTAGTCATTCAGGTCAACATTGGATCATTCAGAGATCCTCACTGAACTTCTGGAGAGAGTTTGCTGCACTGAAAGTAAAGGGGCTGAATAATTTTGCACGCCCAATTTTTCAGTTTTTTATCTGTTAAAAAAGTTTGAAATATCCAATAAATTTCATTCCACTTCGTGATTGTGTCCCACTTGTTGTTGATTCTTCACAAAAAATTACAGTTTTATATCTTTATGTTTGAAGCCTGAAATGTGGAAAAAGGTTGAAAAGTTCAAGGGGGCCGAATACTTTCGCAAGGCACTGTAGCTGACACAGAAGCGATGAAGGTTTTAATAACATTTCTGGTTTTATAAATGTATATTTTTTCTTCTTCTTTTGGATTCAAATTATTTTATTTGATGTGTAATTAAAAAACAAGAATTTTTTTTAAATCAGTGAACATAAGAAGATGAGAAAGTAACTTTTTTGACAGTGGGGGAAGAAGTACTGAGATCATTTACTTAATTAGAAGTAGAAATACTATAATACTATACTATCTAAAAATACCCCATTACAAGCAAAAGTCCTGAACTCAAAGTGCTACTTAAGTAAAAGTACACAAGTATTGTCAGCAAAATGCACTTAAAGTATTGAAAGTAAAAGTACTCATTATGTAGAATGGCTCTTTTCACTGTGTTATAATATTATATAATATTAAATAATTCTGTTTTGATCACTAACAAATTAATGTACTGTAAGAGCATTTTAATGTTATAGTTTTAGTTTAACATTAAAATTATTTTTCTAAAATAGAAATGTTAACTATAAAGTTATAGAAAATGAACAAAGTAATTTCAGGCTTTGCAAGATGTTGCATTGGCTGATTGAAATATATTGGGTGACTTGATACAGTTACCTTTACCTTTGGTCATAGTTGCCAAAAGGAGCTTGAGCTCTTGTTTTACTTATTATAATAATGTTATCTCAACTAACATTTTTTATTGACTCAGAACTTGAGTCAGAATTTTTAAAAGTATAAAATCGAGCGGGCTAAAAGATGTACTTGTCAGCTCACTCTAATCTATACAAATGGCCTGTTTAAAAAATTGCTGTGCTTGTAACAGCTATCTTAACTTGTTCCAATCTCTCCAAAGAAACATTTTCAACAATTGACACCATCTTGGCCTTTGTTTGTTTTTGTCTAAGCACAGGTTACATTTTAAATAGACAGGAAGTCAACATGATTTCTGCTCTTGACCTTACTGATTAAGTTTTTAGTGTGATTATGAATAAGGGTCAGTCCGAACAGATGGCGTTACAGTCCCTGGGGGGGGGGGGGGGGGGGGGGAATGTCCAGTGGTGTGCTTTCATTGTGTGTAAATCTTTACCCGCTCCAGTGTGATTTCCTCATACTCATAGTCTGCTTCTGTTCCATTGACCTGTCGGAAAGGAAGAGGAAAAAAAGGGAAGTGTGTCAATTTAGAGTAAATACTGAAAGCTGTTTTCACGTAATGGATGCTAAAAATGCTCATTAGGTTTTACAGTAAAGCTTTTAACATTCATAATTTATATGCTGTAGTTTTCTCTGTCAGTTGCTATTCGCAGGTACATCACCCTGTCATGTTGGATTAAACATTCATGTCTATCACAGCTTTATCAAATTTGTCACTGTCTCTGCGCTACATGCATGTGCATTGAATATTCTGTGCCATCTATGAAAGATCAGCATTCAGATTATCTTTCTTTTACAAATCTAATGCAAAATGTGAGGGTATGATTCATATACCAAGTAATACAAACAACAACAAATATTGGAATTACAGAAAAGTAAAATTAGACATTTGATTATTTATGATTGACGCATGAATCCCAGAGATTAAACTGGTAATGCGTACTTAACGATGATGTACCTCTGATGTCATATTTAAGAACATCCTTGCTGAAATACCAATGAGCCAATCACACTGCTCAGCCAGAACTGGCTGTACTATAAAACATATTAACATCTAGATTTCCTGACTGAATGAACAGCACACGGAATTAAATCCAATCAGAGCAGACTATTACATATTCTATGTTCCAGTCCGTTTAAACTGGGAGATGGGTGTGTTGTTCCTGTTATAGCTGCTGCATTCAGACACACACACACACACACACACACACACACACACACACACACACACACACACACACACACACACACACACACACACGCGCACACGCACGCGCACACGCACACACACACGCACACACGCACACACACACACACACACACAGTGGCCGAGTGGCATCCCAATGTCCCATGTAATCTCCTTGGCTGTAATCTGTGTCCCTGTGCAGTCAGATTAGTTTAGATTTTGAATTTCTGTCGTTTCAAGCAGAGAGCATATTCAGACTGGATGGGCACCTGGTTAAAGGCAACATGAATGTACTATAAACATAAAATATCAGATTATTCTGTACAAATTGAGAACAGCAAATCTTACGGTTATTCTTAAAGGTGGAGATTCCAATCCTTGTAATACATTGTTTATATTTCCTGCTTATTTAAATAAGACATGATGAAATTAACTGATTATCAAAGGTATAGCTTCTACTTCTTATAGGCACAATAGGTCATATCAGCGACATATTAAAAGAAATCTGCAGGAAATAAATCATTTTCGCTCTCTTTGTGTGTTATATTCCAGGCAATTCAGCAGGGAGTAATTCTAGAGGAATTATATAATAAACGTATCTAACAACAACAGACACTGATTCTCTGTGGCAGCTGGCTACCAGTGAAATGACATCCGGATCCATCTGATTCTGGACTGAGCTTTCTTTCTAAATCCAATGCTGCTATCACTATTGCACATCTTTATTAGGAAAACAAATTGAAATTATTGAAACATTTCTAGTAGAATCTCCAGAAAGTGCTGCCAGTCTTTACACAAGTAAACAAGACTTGATATGACATTATATGGCTCTTATCTTTTTTACAGAGAAAAAATATTTACAAACTTCAACAATTATTGCAGCTTCTACTAGAATGTCCTTTGGAAGCTTGATTGGAAATATAAGCCTATAGATTTGATCAATTGTAATGTATTAACAGTGGCAACAATGAAATTTCATAAATGCTTCTGCATCAAGCTCTTGCCTGGGCTTGGTGTGTGCTTGAAGCTCATCCTTAAAAATGTAACTACACATCAATGTATATCGAGTAATATAGAAAACACAAGACCTGTGATTGGTCTGAATGGGCTGGTTTATTTTTCTCCCATATGCTTCCACTGACCGTAGTGTTTTTAAGTATTGACAACATGAAGCAGGTTAAACAAAAGGCAAAGTAATGTCTCCATTTCAGTAATGCTAGAAATAAAAATATTTGGGTGATTTGGCAGTGCTATTTCCAGTAAAAACCTTTTCCCAAAGGTCAGGTCAAATAAGTCAATGAATTACAAAAAAATTCTACATTATAACAACCAACCCTCGACAGAGAAGCGTAGGTCACCTTAAACAGCCATTTCCTGTAATGGGAATGGAGTGTGCTCAACTTGAAGTTGCTGGATAAGGAAATCTCCATGTTTCATGTTACAAACTCCATATGCACCTATTCTACAGGAGACCAGCTCCAGCCACCGACGCTCAAAATTCAATTGTCAATAGTCCAAAGACAACCACTGATATGTAATTTAATCTTTATCTTGAATGTGTGTGAGTCAACCTTATTTGCCTTTTCTTAAAGCTTTAGTGTGTAACTTTTTGATATTAATGAACATCCGTTACATTCAAGCCATTGCTAAATGAGTTGCTACAAAGCTAATTAAGATGATCAGCTCCACAAAACTCTCTCTGTATTTCTCAATATGGCTATGTTCAGAAGATTGTGTCATCCGGCAACTTTCGCACGCAGAAACTCGAGTCAAGATAATTACCTCTTCTGAAGAGTCCATCATGTTTATTTGTAATCCTCCGTGTCCTCCTTGGCTACTAGCAACTGTGTGGAGGAGGGGTGGGGGGCGGTGCGCGATCACGTAAGGCTTGTGTCAGTACCCGAACCGTGCCGCTTGCACGATACGTTCTGCGCATGCGCTGTTGTACGAGGATTTACGCCACTGCCCGATCTGTTCCAGGCTAGCTTCCACCAGGAAGCTAACGTTAGTTTAGCTAACAGCTAATTCGGCTGACCGCTAGGTGATTATAGCCATAGATATATATAAAGCCTTTATATATATCTATGATTATAGCGGTCTGACGTTAGCCTCCATAGGCAAGCTAACGTTAGTTTAGCTAACGGCTAATTCAGCTAACCGCTAGCTGATTGTAGCAGTCTACCGTTAGCCTCCACAGGCAAGCTAACGTTAGTTTAGCTAACAGCTAATTCGGCTAACCGCTAGCTGAGACAGCATTTAAACTTTAAAAGACCCTCAAAATAAAACTTGAAGATAAACGTTAACATATATAACAGCTGTTACGTCAGTTCTACTTTACTTGTGCTCATTTACAATACAATCACTCAATACTTGTTATTGTTTTCACTGTGAAGTCTTAATTTAGCTGTAGTCTGCTTTTCCCATTAAGTTTGACTTAACGTTATTTTAGACTGAATCTAGCTGTTAGCCGAATTAGCTGTTAGCTAAACTAACACCTTGCACATGCGCAGAACGGATTGTGCAGGCGGCTCAGATCGGGTACTGACAGCTTGTATCGTGTGGACAAGTTTTGTTGTCATTACTTAGAATTCCTCATGGGGGCGATAGAAACTACGCACTATAGCTTTAAGAAACTCATATCATATTAAATCCAGAATTGGCCACAGATATGTTAAAGTATCAGCAGGGTGCAAAGTACACAGTTGGGATTGAAATTTCACTGACAATATATTTGAACCAGAACTCACATATGGCGGGGTGTCGACGCTGTCTGTGTTGACCACCACTGGAGGGGGGTTGGCCTGCAAGAGAGAACAGCAAGGTGATTAAACACTTCTAGTTTGAAGGATATTATCACAAAACCAAAGACATACTGTACACTAAGATGGCTGATGATGGTCAATATGAAACTTTAAGAATGACACATATACATAGATCTGTGATAATTACTTACTCGTCTCATGTTTTGGTACAGCATGTTGAGTACATCTGCTACAGTTTACCACCACGGAGCGACAGCATACACCGCATGACATACTGCACAGCCCTTATATTGGACAATGCTAAACGTACTACACTGTAAACCACACTATAACGTTTTATGAAGCTCTGTTACTTTGCCATAAAGTACTCTTACTGTAGCAATTCATTACTGCACTACAAACCCTGTACTTTTACATTGTACTCTGATAGCCTGTAGGATTGTATGTTAACCGCATTTAGATTACTAAATAAATCAACATCCCAGATCCATTTTTATAAATCCAAAATGCAATATTGAACATTTGCAATCTCCCCTTCTCCCCCATGTGCTGTCTACCTCCTTCTCGCCATCCCCCTGTTTCTTCTCTAAGCTCCTCTTTCTCCCTGGCCTCCTTCTAGAGTCCAGGTCTGGAAAGATCAGGGTTAGAGCAGCAGCAGATGATTGACATTATATTTCCTCTTGCTTCCTACGCAAGCCCAGCACATGGCAAACCAAGTTGTCTTTTTCTCCTTGTATTTGCAAGGTGAGCACCAGCCCCCATCTTATCGTTACACCCCTTTTGCCACCTGTCTCCACTTTTTCTCGTCTCCTCTCACTTTCTCCCCAGAAAGTATTTAGTTCTCGCCAGTCCAGCGTCTGCAGCTCTAGTCTTCTCCAACAGACCACCAAAGAGCAAGCCAGTCCATGTAAGACAATCTGAAGCTCCAACTCTTCTTCTGCAGCCAAAACAGTTCACAAACGAACCAGCTAACTAATCAATCAAACAAGGTAGCCAACCTAATGGACAGTGCACCCTGACATCACTTAACGGCATCAATGTGCAATAGTGCAGCAATAGCATCCATCCCACTACACTAATCTCCACCTCCCTCCCCACTCCTTTATCTTCTCTCTCTCTCACACCACAAGTCAAACTGTCTGTCAGTCAAGCTGACAGGATGCTTGATCCCACACGGGAACAGAAAGAGAGAGAGAGGGGGGATAAGAGGGATTATACAGTACAAATGGTGGGAGGAGTCAAATCTGCCTGCTTAACAACAGCAATGAGGAGATGAGGAGCAGAGGGTGCAGACAGATGCACACAACCCACCCGCACCACCACACACACACACACACACACACACACACACACACACACACACACACACACACACACACACACACACACACACACACACACACACACACACACACACACACACACACACACACACACACACACACACACACACACACACACCCCTCCCACCCCCAGACATGAGTGAAAAAGATAAACATGAGCGGAGGGAGATTCAGAGAAAGAATGAAAGAAGTAGGTGGTAGGGGTAAGGGTTGTGCTGACAATTGCAGCTGCTGGGATATGTGTGTGTGTGTGTGTGTGTGTGTGTGTGTGTGTGTGTGTGTGTGTGTGTGTGTGTGTGTGTGTGTGTGTGTGTGTGCATGTGCGTTGATGTAAATGAATGGCTGGAAGAGAGAGAAGTGATGGGTAAAGATGCAATTATCACACATACGCTGAAGTCTACACCACCTGACTCTATGAAACATTACAATACTACTGTACATGCTCATTTGTATACAGAGTCTTTAACCTTTAACCTCAATGGTGCCATTAAGCTGCACAAAATATTTTAAGCTATGAAAGCTTGTGGTGGTAGATCTTAAGTCCTGAATTCAAAATCTTGCTTAGATAAAAGTACAGAAGTAACATCAACAAAATGTAGTTATGTAGAAAAAGGAAAGGTACTAATTATGCAGCAGAATGGTCATTGACAGAGTTATATTATTATATATATTACATTACTGGATAATTTGAATTGCTGCATAAACTGTGAGAAATATGAAATTGCCCAGGAACTAATTAGTTGAATGTATCACATGTTATAAAGGTATAATGTAATTTATAAATAAAAAGTTACTAGTACAGCTTTCAAATAAATGTAGTATAGTAAAAAGTAGAATATTTCCCACTTGAATGTAGTAAAGTAGAAGTATATAGTTGCAGAAAAGTACAAGTACCTAAAAAATGCAATGTATTACATAACTTGAGTAAATGTACTGAGTTAGATTCCACCACTGATTACAGAATGACACTGCAGATCCCAAATGGGCACGCAGACTCTTTGCCCTTTAGAGTTTAGACATCATTTGACTGTTGTTTTATAATTGTAATGAATATCAAAGAAGAAGAAAAAAAAGTCAACCAAAATATATTTGAAAGCAAAATTTTAAAAAGGTCACATTAGGACCAATCAATACCACAAGGGGTCCCAGATAAATTTGAGGGGTCATACGATGATTAAATATTGATGATTAATGTGTATCTAAATGTTTCTTTTTCTTATCAAATACTGGATACTTTCATCACCTTATGCCTCTATACGTCCTATAAAATAAAGCAACCTGAAGGGGAAAAATCACTGCTCATGTTCACTCCATGCAATGGCCTGTGATGTGGGGTCACATGCAGACACTTTATTAGAAGAGGGTGATGAAAATGCTTCACCTGACTGCAGTCATCTCAGCTGATGCTAATGTAACCTAAAATACCTTCATGGTGACTTTACCCAAGCAACTACCTACCCTAAGGTTAACTTGTCTGTCACTAACAGTCCATTGCCTCGCCTAAACTTTACATGACTCATTCACCATTGTAACAACAGCACTGTACAAAGCACACCATTTATGTGTGTGTGTGTGTGTGTGTGTGTGTGTGTGTGTGTGTGTGTGTGTGTGTGTGTGTGTGTGTGTGTGTGTGTGTGTGTGTGTGTGGGTCATTCAAAGAGCAAAAAATCCAGTCCGTCTATCAGCTGGTGATTCTATTGACACGCCATGTCAGACTGCACAGTTATGTAACATCAATATGAGTGTGTGTGGATGAGGTTGTGTTACATGGAAAGGCCAAAAGAACAAACGTGCAAACATAAACAAAGCCCTCACACGCAAATACACTAATACACACTCGCCATCCATATCCAGACAGTTTGTTGTTACATAATTGTTGTTACACCAGCTGTGTTATCATGGCATTATAGCCTGGTTCAGTCCGGCACCACACAGTTTAGAAAGAGATCCAGACTATCTCTGGTTTGTCTCATCAGGCAACGAGAGAGACAAGTGCTTTCATCAGATTTCTCATGCTATGTAGGATGGTTTTAAGTCGGTGTGTGTGTGTGTGTGTGTGTGTGTGTGTGTGTGTGTGTGTGTGTGTGTGTGTGTGTGTGTGTATGCTAGGTTCAGCTTCTACACCATCATCATAATAATCAAATTCGCAATTAGCAGATTAATTGGGATTGGAACAACAGAAATCAAGAATCCAAAAATATAAAAATGATGCACAGCAGCAGCTTGTTCAATAATCAATGAGTGCAATGTGCCATATTATGCCCATTGAGATACATTTAGTAGCATCCATGATGTCACCCATTGGTTTGTAGACTGCCATTTTAAAGCCTTAAGTTTGGTAATACGGTTGTCGCCATCTTGTTTTTTGGCAACCAGATGTGACAATTTTTGACAAGAGATTGGAGCTAGGGAGGATAAAGCGTTTTTCATCCCATCTGAAGCGAGTCATCCAGCGGAGGTTTACCTGCTGGTAACACGGACCTCCGGCTACTGCCAACATTCCTCTGCATGTACGGCAGAACAGAAAATAAAATCCTCAAACATTCCCTCAAGTTACCAGCTAACGCTAGTGGTAGCTAGCTAGCTTGGTGAGCAGAACGCTGAATAAGGCATTTATAGGCGACCAAAATGTCCCAATTATTTTTAATGAAGTTAAACACACAGTGAGTGGGTCAAAGTTCAAGACGACATGGGCGCCAGGATAGCTCAGTTGGTAGAGCAGGCGCCCATATATAGAGGTTTACTCTTCAACGCAGCGGGCCCGGGTTCGACTCTGACCTGCAGCCCTTTGCTGCATATCATTCCCCCTCTCTCTCCCCTTTCATTTCTTCAGCTGTCCTGTCAAGAAAGACCTAAAAATACCCAAAAAATAATCTTAAAAAAAATAAAAAAGTTCAAGATGACAACAAGTTCACGGCTGATTTAATGTACACAGTGCCATAGTTAGCATTGCTAAGCCTCAGTCATGATTGACAGGTCAGCATGCAGCCACGCCCCTAAAGCATCCCCTGCTGTATCGTCTATTTTAAAATAAATGGGACCAAAATTTTAAATGCTGTAATGAAGATGACTTGAAACTAGCGATTAAGACCATAAACTCAATATGAGAATGTTTCCTGAGGTAATAAATCAAGTGAGAAGTAGGGTCATTTTCCCAAGGACTTTTATAGAACTGACTTCTTTTTGCAACTGGGGGAGTCACCCCTGCTGTAAATTAGATTAGAATGCAGGTTTAAGGCACTTATGCATTAACTGATTATGCCATGTACAAACTCATACATGCGGGAACACACAAACATACAAAGTCCAAACAGGAAAAGTCCCGAACCATATTGGGCAGAATGACGAGTGATGCACAATTTTTAAGCTTTGTTTCTCTAACATCGGACCTGACTCTGCCACTTTAGATTTCATTCATATTGAGAGCCGAGGACTGATGCACACATTCTCACACACACACACACACACACACACACACACACACACACACACACACACACACACACACACACACACACACACACACACACACACACACACACACACACACACATACTAATGCAATAATAATAATAATAATAATAATAATAATAATACTCCATTCTTAATATTACTGCCCATGCTGTCTTCCTAATGAAACTCTATTTGACTAATGAGCTAATAAGGTGGAGCGCGACTCTAATCAAATCAGAACACCGATGCTAATCACGCTGATCAGACTATCACTACCTGCTATCTCTGATCTCTGTGCCCAGAGCAAATGTACAGTACAATAACTACCCTACCAACCGCTAATAACAGGCAGCTGCCATGCTGGATTATTATCCTAGCTCACTATAGCACTGTTTATACAATACACACTTCCTGTCCTGTTATTTTAAGTTATTTCAATCTCTCATTTAACAACAATCTGCTTGGTCTGTTATTTTTATACATTTTTCAGATTTACTTTTAGCAACCCTGAAAAAAGTGAGAGTCACAGTCCTGCACACACACTATGGATATACAATGCAATTTGGCAGACAGCTCAGAGTGCAGGCTTGTGTTAACAAAGCAGTTAATACGTACAAAGTAATAGTAATACAAGTAATAAGTACACTAAGGGTTTGCTTACAGCATCCAGTGTACTACTGTATGTAGACGTCTCATCACATGGAGATGATGTGTGTTGATGGATACTGTTCTTCCCTGCTCTCTTTGTCCCGTCATTCCTTTAGCGTCTAATATATCTTGACAAGTATTGATTCCAGAAGTAGCCTACTTTGAACATTAATGGAATATGCAATCAATTTGGCTACATAACTTGTGTGACGTTTCTCGATAATGTTATTCTTTCCACTTATTTTGTAATTTAAATCCTTGTCAGATGTTATGATAGTACGGGACAAATTGCTGAAAAAAAAAAAATGCTGGCAAGTCTGCAGTGATTTACCGTGGTTTCATTATTGTTTATAAGGCAACATAGTTTGACTGAATTGGTTGAGGCATCACCTTTAATGAATGACAAAGGTGTATAAGCGAAATGCTGTGGTTTTAAAATATTCGTATTTTGTGCTGCTAACAGTGTGCAGTGTACGCTTTTAAAGTTTTAGTCCAATTACATGACTTATTACCGCAACATGAGTTCTGTAACTTTGTGGAATCTATCAGAGGTGGATGGGAAATAATTTGCCAAATGTATACATGTTGTCCTCTGCTCAGATCAGTGGCTTAACACTATTTACTGGACCCATCAGTCTACTTTCCACCCATCAAACCTCCCTACCTGCACATGGGCCTGTATTTGTGGAAAGTGGTGTATGAGCGGCACGTGTGGGGGCGTTGCCATTGAGTGTGCGGTCCAGATATATGTGTCATTGGGCCAAGGCCTGCCTCCAGCCTTGCCCTTGGCTTTGCTCTTTGTGGGACTCTTCTTCACACTGTCCCTCAGGTTGGGAAACTTTCCTCTGGAGCCCCTGGTGGCCAGGTTGGTTGGCAGTGTGTTCCACCCATATCCGCCCAGCCCTGAACACAGGGGTAGCTGTGGCTGAAAAGGGTGGATGGACAGCGACTGAGAGGCGTGAGGAAGAGGAGGAGCGCAGTGGTGGTGGTGTTGGTATTGCTGGAACGAGTGGTGACTAGGTGAATGGAGCTGCATCTGCTGCTGTTGCTGGTGGTAGACTTGATGCGTTGATTGTGAAGAAAGCAGGTGACTTGGCGAGGCTGGTGGATGGTAGTGATGCTGGTTTGGAGAATGATGCTGCAGCTGCTGATGACTCGGTGAAAGGTGAAGCTGGTGGTGGCTTGGCGAGTGCAGTAGATGATTTGCCGATTGTGGAGCTAGGTTGTAAGTTGGCGATGGCGGAGCTAGCTGATGACTTGGAGACGGTGGTGCTATGTGATAGTAGCTGGGAGAGGGAGAGGGAAGCAGAAATTTTGGCGAATGGCAGCCATGTTTCGGCGAATGGGGATGCTGATTCGGTGAGTGCAGCGGTAAAGGTTGCAGCTGGTGATTTGGCATCTGTATTTGCAGTAAATTCTGGTTATGCTTCGAGTTAGAGTGGCTCTTCCCTGATTTAGCCTTCCCCTTGCCAGATTTGCCCTTAGTGGAGCCACTGCTGGGCTTCTTGGGGCTACAACAGAACTCATGGCTGTGGAAATAAGTGGTCATAGCTACAGAGATATATAAAAAAGTCACAAAGAGATCTTTATCTTTTTGTGTCACTCTCACCACATCATCTTCTTTACAGAGATGACAAAAGGGAGTAGCTCCTCAAAATCCCTTGTGTCTGAATAATGTAGGTCATGCCTCTCCAGAACAACCAATCCTCCTCTGTGTCCAGTACAAAGTTGATATTCCTGCTGTTCCTTTCTCTCTCTGTTGTATATATGTATCTAAGATCACTGGAATATCAGAAAACTAAAATACTCCTTTGTAGGCATTGTTTCCATTACTACTCCTTTATGGATTAGAGCGTCAGTTACTCCTGAAAAGCAAAGCATCCTCCTTTCGTGGAATATTTTTCACTCCTCTACTCATCTTTCTCCCCTTATGAGAACATTGAGCCTCTTACCATCCCTCAGGGTTTCAGGGTCAGTAGTAAAATAAAAGATACAGCCCCAAGAAGAAGCAAAAAGACAATTTGGACAAGTTGAGTCTCCTTTCAGTCCATTTTTTTCTCAGGATGCCACGCTTTCATATGCTCCGATGGAAGATTTGTCTTTCTCATTCCATAATTTTGCTCCACTTCAATTGGCAGTCACTCAGGGTAACTCATGTTATCCTCCAATGTTGTTGTGCACTCCGACTTTGTATCTGAAGTGTCGGTAGCTCTGTAGACGATGCAGTTCGATTCATATATTCCAAAAAAAAAGTAGAGACAGTAAAACAGTAGTTCACAAAGAATAGATTCCTATGTTTGATTTCCTTTTGCTTTAAGATTTGTATTTATTCTTTCCATCCAGAAGGAATAAAGGTTAGAAAGAGTTCAATTTTCTTTGTTGTCCTTCTTTTATCTTTCTGTTATCATGATTTGATATCAGGACAAATCTCTTTCTCAGCCTCTCTCATATTTCTATGCTGCCTCCCTCTCTTAGTGTCTGCCCCCTTCTCTCTCTCTCTCTCTCTCTCTCTCTCTCTCTCTCTCTCTCTCTCTCTCTCTCTCTCTCTCTCTCTCTCTCTCTCTAACACTCCCCCTCTCTCTTTCCTGGACTAGCCAATTAGGGGCTTCCCTGGACTCCTGCACATGACAGTAGCCAGGCATGACTAATCAATAGGCGACCAGGGACAGTGATACAGCGCTCAGAGCTCAGTCAGTGTGTGTGTGTGTGTGTGTGTGTGTGTGTGTGTGTACATGAACGCAGAGCAGTTGTGATTGGTGGAGGGCAGTCCCTTCCATCAACCTTTGTCTTGTTCTTTTAAAGCATCACAAGGCAGGCTGGGTCAGCTGGAATAGTGTGTATGAAATGCCTGCTGTGTGTTTGTGTTTGTGTGTGTGTCTCTCTTTACGCTGGCCTACTTCCTTGTGAAAATGTGTGTCTCTCTTTTAGTGCGTGTGTCTCCAAGTTTAATCTTTGTTGGAGTGGAACAGGCTATCCTCCAGGTATAGTGTAAGTCTCAGGATGATTGAGTAAAATACAAAGTCAGTTCATCCAAGTCTATTCAAGTGCAAAGCTACAGTGCAGTAAACAGTGACCGGACAGTATAAAGTCTCTCTTGTGTTGGTCAAGGATCAGAACTATTGAAAGAAACTCAATGTTGTTTAAATACCAACCAAATTGTATCGAGTGCCTTTGTACAGAAACAAGTGGAAATTTTGCACCAAATTCATTGATCAATTATGTCCTGATTTCAATAATAATTTGGTTGATTTTATATTATATTGCAGTTTGATTCGAGACAAACATTTGTTTAACTCTTGAGAGTGTATTACTCATTCCCCACTAATAGCAGGGTACCAACCTAGAGTGATGCCCAGCTCCTCCTAGCCCTGAACAAAAATACTGAACCCTAAATAACTTCCAAAGGCCAGGCAAGCCCGTTGCACTACTTGAGTGTGTTTGTATGTGTGAAAATGCATTGTGGGGCACTTTTTCCTGGTTAGGTAGAAAAGGCTATACAAGTGTCAATTTATTATTTAAATAATTTAGTATTTAGTAACTTTGGCATAATTAAAAATACATTTTATTTTTAGAAATTCTTCTCAAATGCGATCATACTTGGAAGACATTTTATGTTTTGTATTGAAACTCTTGTATAGGTACTGAAAGAAATAAAAAAAATACTTAGGCCTTTGGTGAAAAGAAATTAATTGATTTGTGACATTATTGTTTTTGAAATACTCCAAACACAGACCAATCCAGCCTTTTAAGTATTTGTACATTTATATAGCTCCACGGAAATGACCAAAATCCTCAATATTCATTTTACAGTGATGTGCAGAATGGTCACTGTCTTTAATATTAATTTAAGCTTCTGGCCTTTTACAGCTGGCTAACGCTGATATTTAAGAAAGACAGAAGCTGCCATTGGATTGTACATAGAGCTGGATACCCCCCCCCCCCCCCCCCCCCCAACACACATTACACACAGTTATCCGCTATAAGGGAAGCCTCTATAATATGAGCAAACATACTGTATGCCACAATTTGCCCTTAACCAACCCGATAAGGGACAGAGGCAGAAAGACAGACAGGCAGATGAGGGGCATTAAAAAGCAGCACCCATGTGGAGAACACAAATAGATGAAAAGAGGGTGAGGGCGGTTGAGAGAAAGGCTGCTATAGCTGCCCAGTGTGTATGTGTGTTCCTTGTGTAAAGTGCTGCTAGCGCTGCAGGCTAACCGCTCAGTCAAGAGAGGATGAGCAAGGAGAATAGGCTGTTAGCATCACAGTGCTAGATGAAGCCCACACTAATATAATGCTGGAGGGCGAGGTAGGAAGGGTTGTGGTGAGGAATGGTTGAAGACAAGAGATGAAACAAAGATAGTGGATGGGGGGTGTGCCTGCTAGCCACTATATCCGTACCAAAGGACTGACAAACTTGAAACATTACATTAATATTGTTATGCATGGAACATCTGAGTCAGCGTGCCTACACCATTAAGCTCTACTTTCTACCCCCGCTCCCTTTTGACACGGCTCTTAGAAGTATTATATAGAAACACATCAAATTAGTCCATAAAGCGTGACATCATCAAACATCCTCATTTATTGAGCGTCAAACCTTTCTACTCCACTTAATTAGTGTAATGGATATTAATTAGTCTAGTGAACATGCAGAGATATTACTCGTTGCAGGTCAATCTGACTCAGAGTGAGAGTAGCTGCTGAATACAGAAAAAAAGGAGTGCTATCCCCACCAAAACACACTACTGGTCTCATGCTGTTGCCTATATGTGTCTTTGTTTAATAGCATGTGTTATCAAGTGTAAAAATCCATCTACGATTACATTTCAGTCAATGCAATCCCACTACTCTAACCTCTGTTCCAGTGTTCAATCCTCTGATCACTTGCTCTGTTTTGCTTTTTCTCCAATGAAATTATCATTACTCCTTATCTCTGAACTCCCTTTTCTCGCAAAAGCTGATCTGTGACCACTGATGGGCAGTAACGCGTTAGAAGTAAGGCGTTACTGTAATCCGATTACTTTTTTCAAGTAACGAGTAAAGTAAGGGATTACAATTGCAAAAACAGTAATTAGATTACTGTTACTTCCCCGTAAGCAGGCTGCGTTACTTAACCGTGATTTTGTTTGGTGAGACTGTCTCGTGAGTGACAATGACTTATGAGCGCCACTACACATGTCGGTAAACACCGACATGTGTAGTGTTGAACAAGAGACAACATGGAGCCATAGACAGTATATAAGAAGAGCATGGAGCGGGGGAGAGAGCAGGACCACGCAGCAGTTAATGCTTGGAAGTACCGACATTACTTTGAGTTTGACTCTGTTAAAGGTGACAAAAACATCAGCGTCCGCTGTACACTGTGTGGGAAGAAAACTTATCTACAGCGAAAAATTCCGCCTCAAATCTGAGCAAGCACCTAGCAAGCCGGCACAGGAATGTGAAACTCACTGAAAAAAATCCCTGAACCCCCAGCTGACATGACCGCTGCGGCTACATCCAATTCCACCGGGCGAACCTCCGAGGGCCCCTCTCCTGCTAAACAGGCGGAAATAGATTTAAAGCGACCGGACTTCGCGCCGCTGAGCTGAAGAAGCTCGTCGCTGGCTATATTGTCGAGGACATGCTGCCAATTTCCACTGTTTTATTCAGGTCGTGCATCGTAGTTTTGAAAAGTAACTTAACTAGTAAAGCAACTAATTACTTTTGAAAATAAGTAATCAGTAAAGTAACTGGATTACTTTCTTGGAGAAGTAATCAGTAACTAATTACTATTTCCAAGTAACTAGACCAACACTGTCTGTGACTATTCTAAGCAGAATTATTGAGAATTAAGTGTTCAATAGGGAAAGCAGACATCTAACAGGAAACAACATCTTGGCCAGGGGCTCTTGTGATTTGCTAAAAAAAAAATGTAATTTTCCAATTCCACTATCTGCAGCGAGACAAGATTGTGATACTAAAAGTCACCAACAGGGGACCTCAGACTCCACAGACAGATGGAGCACTGATGGGAGACACACACAGATATGATGATGCTTTTCTGCAGCATTGTTCTCTCGTCATTACGGAGTTATTTCTTTCAGCTGTCTGATATTATCAGCACTGATTGACAGCATGTATGATATCGCACAAAGATACAGCAGAACTGCATCTCACATCAACAGCAGACTCAGAGATTAGTGGTAGGAAACATGCACATAGGGGAAAGGGGTTACATCCAGTTATACACACAATCATGCCACAAAATTATGCAATATATCATAATACTTTAATCAATTTGCTGAAGCTGTTCTTAGTATCATTTTGCTTATTTGCTTATATGCCACTGATGAAAAAGTACTTCACTGACTTCTGGATCGTATTTTTCAAATCTCCACTCCATGATGTTAGTTTAGGTACACTGATGTTAGAGGAAAACTGGATATCACTGCAAATACTGTGTATAATATGCCAGTGTAATTGTACAGGCTAGTCAAATCCCTAAAAGTAATAACTAAATAACTCCCAAGTATTTAGAAATACTACTGGTTTTAAATCTGGTTTTACTGTTCCTGACTGAACTGGATTAAAATTCATACTAAAATAGAAACAGAATGACTGCATAATTGAAAAGACTATGAAAACAATGCATCTTAACAAAGCAGAGGTGTGGTCTCCATGGATCAGTGGGTGAGCAAACAAGTGAGGTTTCAACCGGAGATCTTAGTTATCATATATCACACCAGCAGCCACAACATGGCAGAATAAATTGGTATTCATTTACAGCATCTATCATGATTAGAGCAGGGAGTTGTTCTGGGATTGGAGCCTTGCTCCTGGCCCCATGACTAATCAAAGTCCAGAGGATCTTTTTATATGACGGTGTGTAAGGTAATTTGATTCAAACATGTAAAAGTGCCCTGTGGAGTTTTCTTGTAAACAAATAAAACGTATGTATAAATTCAGTGATCTCACCAAAATGCAAATGTGTAATATATTCCTTCTTCATACATTTGCAAAGCTAATTTTTTTTAACATTGTTTGTGTCCTCATGTGCATGCATGAGATGTCAACAGGGACCCACTTAAAAAAAAAAACCTGCTCCATAGCACTAGATGTCCAAACCTCCATAGAATACATTTAATGGAGCAATACATTGTATGTGTTGATTTGTCATGAAAGTACAGTAATTCCTAAAGTGTCCATACAGGTCTGTCACTAAAACAATGTGGATAAACACACTTTTCCCACAATATCAATAGAGGGTTATGGGATGCTCTTGTTTTTTTGCATCCAAGGGTTAACTATATGCTGTCTGTCCAACTACATAAGGTTTGCTTCTCACGCACCCAAGAATACCACTGTCTCACAACCTGTACAGTAGAATTGGCCGTAAAGTAGTATGATTTTTGCCTACTATGTGGAAAACCTAATTTTGATTCGCACTTACTGCACAAGTCTTTTTTTACTTCCATAAAAGAGCAGAATAAAAGAATATCTGTTGAGTGAAGTTCTTGCCGTCTGTGTGGGCAAACAAAGAGTGTTTTTACTGCCTGTTATATAACAAAACCCAAGAATCCTGCACATTGTTGATCACTTGTACTCGCTCTATTAACAACATCAGCCAAAATTCCTGATCAATTATGTTACTTTCTTTGGTAAAGATTTTTCAATCTTTTTTTGTTTGCAAGAAGTTTATTTAAGAGGGCCCATTTTAAGAAAAAAAAAACCTTATGCGATTGTCCTCGTACGTTATAACATTATGTATTATGGTTCTTTGCCAAAACACATGATGAATATATGTTTAAAACAAAGAATAGATCTCTGTTTGCTTTAATAGTCAATGAACTGCAACCCCTAATTAAATTCTGTAATATGATTTGAGAGTTAGTAGTGAGGTCAACAGGGTGATCTTCTACACTCTCTAGAGCAGACTTCAGATGATCCTCGCCCTCTCACACTGATCAGGAAGTGATCCCACTGGTGTGGCTGTTGGGTAAGATCACTTCCTCAGTTCAGGACACTCGGTTCAACAGTAACTGACGGAGTTCAGACTACAATACTCTCTCTTTTCTACAGTATCTGTGTCACCCTCTGTCTCTCTTTGTTTCTGGTGAAACCCTAGCTCTTGGCTAGACTGGCTGTGCCTCACTCCAACTGCGAGCCAAAGAATCAAGAGTGAAGTAATGTCTTCTCTGTAAGTGTATTCTCTGTTTGCCACTCTGTCTCTCTCTATCAAGGTGTCTACAGTGCCTGCCACACATTAAAGAATATGGAACCAACAAATGTTTGGCATTTTAGTTTGAAAAATGGCTGATATTTGTCAACATGGTTGACAGATTATTTCAACTCTAAATGACTCAACTGCAAACAAGGAAATTTATTCCACCACAAATCAAAACTGTCCAAGCAAGTCCAGGCAACTGTGGTAAAGTCAATAAGAAGTTATTGTATCTAAATCAATCTATCTTTTAGTCAAAACTCCAGCGACCAGAGCTTTGTTTAGCAAGACATGGTGGTTGTTCTAGATAAGCCTTCCTACTGGCAGGCAGGTTCCCTCCTCCTTGAACCTCTGGCGATGCTAACATTCACCTGTGTCACAGGATGCCAGCGAATAACATCACATTAAACTTTAATTTGTAATCAAGAAACACACTGACTGGCCCACGACGAGGCACAACAATTACAGGTCAAGAGGGATAGCATCACTTACATGGGGCAAAGTTGGCTATTGTCTTGTATTCTCTGTGTAACAATTGCTTCTCCAATTAAAATATGTCTTATACAGTAATGAGCCTGTCACTTACTGCAACACATCCATGTGACTGCATGACAAAAGTACTAATATTACTCTGCCTGGTAATAGCATACAAAGCAGACAATGTTGCTGTAAGAAACTTGACTCCATATGTCAATGCTTTTTATTTTTATTGTCATTTTTATCCAGTTATGAAGTTTTCATGTGGCAGTGATTAATCGGTCAAGCCTTCAGTTGTGTCAAAGCATTCAATACTAATTACAGGAGGATCGATGGAGCTGTCATTATGTTGTGTTCAGCCTCATTAGATAGTGATCATATTAAATGATTGCTCATGGTCAGCTGATCTGTGTTGATAATATCAGCTGAGACAGAGAACATGCTGGAGGTAGGAGACCAATGGAGAGAGAGAGTTAGTGTGTGTGTGTGTGTGTGTGTGTGTGTGTGTGTGTGTGTGTGTGTGTGTGTGCGTGTGCGTGGAGGGAGAGAGCTGATATGCAAGCTTCATCCCACACACAGGAGGTGATGCAACACCTCACACTCTCAAGCACCACAAATCTAATGCACTACTCACAGCTACAGTACATTGTGTGTGTGTGTGTGTGTGTGTGTGAAGATTTTAAGTTTACACACACTCATCTACACTTCTTTTTTATCTCCTCTCTCTCTCTCTCTCTCTCTCTCTCTCTCTCTCTCTCTCTCTCTCTCTCTCTCTCTCTCTCTCTCTCTCTCTCTCTCTCTCTCTCTCTCTCTCTCTCTCTCTCTCTCTCTCTCTCTCTCTCTCTCTCTCTCTCTCTCACACACACACACACTCCGCTTGGTGATCAGCAGAGCAGCGTCACCATGACAACAGCTGACGCTGCCTGCAGTGCTGTCAGCATCAGAGAAGTAGTTCATTGGTTACCATGGGTGATGGTGGTGTAGGTTGTAAACATTTGCATAAGCCCCGCCCACTGATGACATCACCTCCAGACTGTTAGGATTTATTGAAAAGCACCTGCTGCTCTCTAACTCAAATTTAGAAAATGACTGATTCATTTAATAGAAAATAAACAATATGATGGATTTGTGATACAACTTCTAAACTGCAGCCCACAACATATAAGTTCCCATGTATCAGCTGATATGACTCAACCAAAGTGGGCAGTACACGTCAGCCTTGAAGGTTTTAAAGAAGCCAGAACACTTTTCCAAGTCATTGGTTTTAACCTTCAAGCTGCTCCAGTATTTATTCCCATATGATGAGAGTGCAGCACAGGCAGGGAAGAACACAACTTGTACAACTTGTAATTTCCCCAGTGGGTATCAATAAAAAGTATAAATTAATATTTAATTAAATTAACATAGTATAGATTCTGTCCAGTTCTGTGGTAAATTAATACCACACCTTTCTTTTATTCCTTTGATTCTTTTTGTAAAATAAAAGTATGGCCTTCCCTTCCCCTCACTCCTTCACTGAAGCACTGCTCAATCCCTATGCTGGCGATGATGAATAGTTTCTGAGTGTGCACAGAAGACTGCAGGAGGTGAAACTTTGCAGTTATGGTGCGAAGATTCACAAAAATAGAACTCTTACTTTGGTCTATTACATACTGCCCACTCAGTAACAGATGATCTATTAAAAACAATGTGGCAGAAGTTGTGATTCAATTTCATAATACACATGTACTTGGGTGCAGTATCCCACTCAGGACAAATGCACCTAAATATGACCTTTACTGCCGGTCATACTCACACCACTGGAGCACAGATCTAAAGGAAGACGTGCACTTTGGTATCCCATGAGGCACAGGGAGAGTGGAAAATTTCCTTGGGCAGCAGATGGATAATGAGCCACTCTCTAGAGGAGAGTGTTATGTGTTGGGGAGAGTAGGTTGAACTCTACCAAACACACACACTTCAGTATGAGTTAAGAGTGTAATAACACATTTGTGTCTCAATATATACAGTATAAATGACATTTCCATACCTCATTCTAGCAGTGATTGTTTTTGTTACTCACTGTTTTACACATTTAGCTTGTGATAATAACCCCGAAAGGTCCATTGATAGATGCAGGTGAACTGTATCGGCTCCATCCAAACCTTCCAATGTATTTAATATCTTTAAAGCGCCCATATTATGCTCATTTTCAGGTTCATAATTGTATTTTGAGGTTGTACCAGAATAGGTCTACATGGTTTAATTTTCAAAAGACATCAGTACAACCATATTTGTGTTGTACTGCACATTGCTGCAGCTCCTCTTTTCACCCTGTGTGTTCAGGTCTCTATTTTAGTTAAAGAGTGAGTCATCTCACTTCTGTACTATCTTTGTTGGGATTTGCACATGCGCAGTAGCTAGGTAAGGATCACATCAGCTAGCTAGCTGTTTCTCTAACTTCAGTCAGTACAAGGCAGGATTAGCCGGGAGACTTCTTCTAAACGAGGGCACACTTCCAACTTTGCGTGGAATACCTGCAGAACAGGGACATGTAAGTAGTTCTTTTGTAGATTATGGTGAACTTGTGTGTGTTGTAGCAGTGTTTTACCATTGAGAACGAGGGGGATAACCGCTAGCATGCTCGTTTTGGCTAGTGACGTAGAACACCCTGCAGATTTTGAACAGCTCACCTGGAGACTGAAGGCAGGTTAAATTCAGAAACCTGTATCTCACTCAAAACAGCATTTTTTTTTCCTAGGTTGTATGCGTGTGGAAGCACCAGAGACACAAAATAACACCCCAAATCCCAGAAAAAGTGAGTTTTCCATAATATGGGCACTTTAACACTTCTCTTAACCTTTCCGTTGCTTACTGGGAACATGTGACAAACTGCACACAATAGTGAAGTGGTTAAGCCAAGGAGAAAATGGATGAAGTGATACCAGTCTCACTTACTTACTGCCTTTGTTGTTGACATTAATACTATTGACGTCATAACTAATCCTGCTAAAATAATCGATTAACTGACAGTATGTATTGTATATACTGTAGTATGAGTCTGCTGAGTTGATTTGTGCTCTTTATGTTGATGGATACATTATTATCTAAGCAGGTAATGTACAAAATATATTCACTTTGAGCTAATAAGCTATCAGATTTCTTTCACAGTCCTAATCAATCACAAATTCTCTCCTTCATTGTCTTATTCTCTCTTATCTATCTATCCCTCCATCTCTCCAGCTCTGTCTATCCCTCTCCACCCCCATTTCCTGTGACCACTAAACACCTCTTTAAGGCTTTTAAAGCTCTTTCTGAAGGGCCGGGATGACTTTCATACCTCTGCTGTACCACTCATCAATTATACAGAGACAGGGTGGGGGCTCTGGGAGAGGGGGCCACTGTTTGTGTCCACGACAAAAAAAATGGAGAAGAGTTGGGTCAACTCTTCATCTTTGATCATTGAGAGTGATAAACTCTCTAACAGGAGATAATACAGCAAAGTTAACAATATCACTATCGAAAGACAACCTAAAGTCAACGCTACCAAAACAGAAAGATTAACTGGTGGGATAATAGCACAAGGCATCAAACTATTATGGTCAGCAAGGAAGAGATTTTGCAATGAAGTGCTTTCCGGTGAGATAAAGCACCATGTCTGGACTCTAACATGTTCCAGACCTCTAAATGTCACATCGTTTTACTCTACACGGCTTTTGTCAGAGGGACTGAATAATATGATTAAAGAGTAATGGATGTCTGTGTGTGTGTGTGTGTGTGTGTGTGTGTGTGTGTGTGTGTGTGTGTGTGTGTGTGTGTGTGTGTGTGTGTGTGTGTGTGTGTGTGTGTGTGTGTGCAGGTGAACAATGCACACTTCATCAGTGTTTAGTTGGGGCAGTGGTGGCCTAAAGGTTAGAGAAGCGAGCTTAGGATGAATCTGGGTGGGGAAGGTGAAAAGCAGTGCATGCCCCTTCTTCATTTCCCCCACTGAGGTGCCCTTAAGCAAGGCCCTTAACCCCAACTGCTCAAGCAGAGCTGCTAAGTGGCCAGCAGATCAGACTGTGGTTGTACTGGACAGCTTCCAGGTGTGAATGAGTAACTGTGAGTGTGGTCCAAGCGTTGCTCTCAGTGAAATTTCCCTGATTAAATAAAGCTAAATTAAATAAAAAGTTTAACCATAAAAATCTAATCTGGCCATGACCCAAAATGCATAATGGCATATTTTTGATTAGTCTTATAAGGCCAAATCAGCAGATCTAAACCACTTTCATCAAACAGTTAAAAAAATAGTCCCTCTCTCCTGCATCAACAGGGCCAGCAGCTGTGTGTGTGTGTGTGTGTGTGTGTGTGTGTGTGTGTGTGTGTGTGTGTGTGTGTGTGTGTGTGTGTGTGTGTGTGTGTGTGGTATAATGGCCTATCAGTCATGCAGTAAGTGCCTTAGACAGGAAAATGGCAACACCTTGGGAAAACACTGGCCAATATGATTACTGCAAGAGATGGGGGGGGGGATCTTTTTTCCATGCACTGTGCTGTAAATCTGCAAACAACTGTAAAAGTGCTGCAGGGTTCAACATTGTGCGTAGTGCCCCATCCATTCAGGAGTTTAGATCAATAATGCAGGTTTGGATACAATAGAGACTTTACTGCATTTGCCATCTGCAGAACGAAAAGTATTTAATCATTTGTGTGCAACAGTATAAAATATTATATCATCATGCATTTCTATCATTCAGAAAAATAAGTAGCCATGACATTAAGTGCTTTTCCATCCACCTGTTTTTATGAGCATTTTGAATCTTTTTTTACACTTGGATGAGGTAGAAAAATGTATCAATAAAAGTATGCAACAAAGTGTGACGGATTCAGTCTTAGTGAAATCAATCATAATGAAGCAAGGGACTTAAACGTCCACTGAAAATTTCGCTCCACTGAAGAGACAGAGAGTTATGTGTGGACTTATGTTGCTTGAATTAATTCATGAAACAAACATAACTGCAATATTTCCATCCTGTTTCCACATCGTCGTCGTTCATTTAAAGTTTGACTGGTGCTCTTTAAATTAATCTCCTAAGTGACCATTTCTTCTGCAATGGTTTAATGGCACCCGACTGGAGAATTGGAACCCCCAACTGTTTATCTCAACTCCTCATAATCCACATTTTCTTTTGACGACTTTCTGAAAATTCAGTTAAAGTTTGCGCTACATTTGGATGGAAGGTTGAGTCATGTATGACCACGAAATGCTTACTTTTTAAAAGTAGAATGACAAAATATTCTCACAAACAGATCTGTGACTGCCAACAAGTCTGTGAATAAAATATATGCTCTAATACTGAATTACTACTCTGTACTTATCTATCTATAACTATGACTTTGTAATTCAGGACCCAAAGATTGTAATTAAGTGTTTTTAATGTTTCTATGTTGAGGCGGGACTCAATAATGTCCAATCAGCTCACAGCAGCAGTTTCCTAATGGGCTGAGATTTCAGGCTAGCTTCTCCTCAGAAGTCCAGAGCGCCAGACATAGCATCCTGAATATAAGCATCTACTATTAATATCAAGGCCCCAATTTTTCTTCCAAGTGCAGATGGTTTGCATTTAAACAGCACATAAAAAAGTGAAAAAGGCAGAACGTGATGACATGAAACACACCTACATGAAATGATTTTTGTTTGTTGATGATGTTTGATGAAAAGGTTATTTGTATTAAAGAATCTAAACGGATAAACAAGTAATCTATCTATATATATTATTGCAGTTATGGAAGTGGAAAGGAGAGCTATCGTGCACATCTTGAAACGGTTTACTGCAGACCGTGGCTGCAGTATCCGTCAACATCAGCGGGGCCTCATGCAAAGATGTTTATCAAGTGCAGCAAGTAGCACTCCTGGCCTGCTGGGTCCTTCATAGGTTTTTAGATTTGCTTTGGATACTAGTTAAGAGATTAATGCAAGCTGCCAGTATGAAGACATTTGTTTTACGAGTTCTGTCTCTGTCCTGTGTCTTTGATACATAAACCCTAGCCTACATCCCTATTGCATTGGTGTAAATATTATACCTAATTAATCTAATTTAACAACCCAGGTAGATATGAACACTCTGCTTTTAATAAAGCTTGGTGTATCATTATTATAGCATCGTATTTGAAATTGTGCCATAATTGTACATCAGCATGTCAAAGGTCAGTATAATGCTGATGTAATGGACCGCTAGCTGGATTTATACTTGACACAAAGGGTTAATGGCACTCCCACCATAGATAGCTACAGCATAGGTTTTGAGTTATATTTCAGTTATATAGTTTAACCCATTGATACCAGCACTGCAGCACAAGATAGATGTATTGTTCATAATCAGGGCATATTGTGTATTACTTATATTCCCCACAGTAATAAAAAAAAAAAAAATCCCTAATTTACTTTGTGAAATAGAAAGACAATGGGCTTCTCATGTACTTACAGCAATGTAGTTACATCAAGGTAACTTCAAATTTCGCCTTGTCTGATTGCTGTGCAATCGCTGTGCAGTTTATAGAATGATAGCAGCTAGAAGAACATGTTCTTTCTAGGTGTGCGTGTTACTGAAAAGCAGAAGATTACTGAGATTTTCTTCAACTTCTTTAATGTTGTCTTCACTATTAATGTTCTCAAGATTTTTTGTAGGAATAGCCCAATCTGACCAATCACAGTTCTTACTGTCTCTACATAGTATCTCTATAGAGGCCGTGGCTGTAGTTCCATTTTTGAGGAGGTGCATATCAGCTGTGGCGTAGCTACTTCTACTTCTGTGGGGTCTGTAGCTTTCATCAGGTCAGCCACATACCTTCCCTTTCCATGGTAATGATTTTCATTTCAATGTGGACTCAGTGCCACTGGACTACTCAGCTAAATGATAGCTTTGCCATGGCAACACACCAGCTCTCTGGGTCTCATACACTATGCCAGTGCTCATTTCCATGACAACATTATCAAAAATCTCAACCACCAACAGAGAGCTCCTTCAACTTCAACTGTTGTGCCTAAGAAACCAAAACTAGAGAATGTTTGCTAATGTAATGGCCAGCCCCATGTACGCATGCGTGCACACACACACACACACACACACACACACACACACACACACACACACACACACACACACACACACACAACGAAACAAAAACCCAGATTAAGTTACATGCTTCCCACCCTTATCCCCTACCACTCCTCAAGAATAAAGCAAGCACACACACACACACACACACACACACACACAGAGGGTGTGACGTGTGTGTTACCTGGCTAGCATTGATACAGTCGGTGAAGGCACTCCTCCTGGAGAAGAACTGGAGGAGCTGCTGCCAGCGAGAGGAGGAGGTGGAGGGGGAGGAGGAGGCAGGAGAGGAGGTGGAAGGGGAGGAGGTGTGGGGAGGTGCCAGCTCCTCCGAGGAGCCCCGCTTGGGCCCCAGCCTCGCTTTGACTCCTAGCCCCGCCCCTTGACCCCCGGACCCCCCGCCCACCCTCGCACTGCGGGGGTACTGGGTGTTGTTGCCAAAAATATAGTTCATCGTCTCTGCTGTCTGCTCTTCCCTTAGACACACAGGATATAGTTCATGTTGTAGCCTCTTCTCCCCCACTGCTTCATCTCTAATTTCTCTCGTCTGTTGCTTCGCTTTTACTTTACTTCTCTCAAGTTCTTAAGATGTTGCTGTCAAATATTCAAGTCCAACACTTCCTTATTTTCTGTCACCAGTTTCTGCTGAAGATTATGTTCCTATTTTCATCTTCTCTTCTCAATTTTCTCTTTCTTTTCCCTTTCCTCTTCTTCAGCTCCCTCAGGAGTGAGAGAGATGCTGGCAGATGGAGAGATAAGGAGGAGGAGGAGGAGGAGGAAGAGGAGGAGGAGGAGAAGGAGCTGGAGGAGGAGCTGCAGGAGGAGGTAGAAAGTGCAGGGCAGGTAGACAGAGTCCTCTTAGAGTTGGAGCATCAGTTGGTCTGTCAGGGTCTTTGTACATCCACTCATCAATCATCCGCCCATCTGTCTTTGTTGTCCATCCATTTGTCCATCATCCCATCTTCTCTCTAGCCAGGAGAAATGTCCAACATCCACATCTCTGGTAGTCCAAAATCTCCTCTCTTCAACTCCTTCCTTTCCTCTCTTCAGAGAGAAGACAGAGTGAGGGGGAGCGTGGGCCAGGCAACGACAGGATATGAGGATTGATTATTTAAGGGGGTTCACTCTTGCTCTCTGTCTTTCTCCACCCCACCTCTTCCTCCCTCCCTCCTCTCTAGTCCAAGGAGATGACCAGTCAATCTCCCCTCTGTCACTGTGTGTGGAAGGAAGAAGGGGGAGGGAGGGACGGCTGGCTGGATGGATGGACGAAAGGAGGGAGGTGGAAGGATGCAGGCGAGGAGGAGAGCATCTGAAGTAGGAGGATGGTTGAAAGAATCACCCTGCAACTCTTCTTTTTCTCCTCCCTCCCTCCTACATCTGTGATGTCTCTCCAAGTTTCACTCTCTTCTTGTCTCGCTCACTCAGTACATTATTTATTCTCTCTCTCTCTCTATACATACCTACCTCTCTCTCTCTCTCTCTCTCTCTCTGTCTGTCTTTCTGCAAATTGTCTTTTCCAGTCTTTTATTGGAGCTGCAACCTGACGCCCCTCTCTCTCTCACTGTCAGATATCATTACTGGTACAAGCCACGCCCCTACATTCCAGCCAGCCAATTACATAACAGAACACCCCCTCCCCCCGTTTTCCCCGCTCCAAATACACACAGCCTTAAACATGCATGCACACACAGAAATATGCAATGATGCCTGTTTGCAGGTTGAGGAGGAGACAAGGTCGAAAACAGCCGAATGCCACAGAAGTAGAAATTGAATGCTAGCAGTGACTAGATGGTTAACGAGATAAGTGTGTGTGTGTGTGTGTGTGTGTGTGTGTGTGTGTGTGTGTGTGTGTGTGTGTGTGTGTGTGTGTGTGTGTGTGTGTGTGTGTGTGTGTGTGTGCGGGAGAGAGATCTTCTCCTGAGGCTGTTTCCGGACACTGCAGCACCCAGCTCTCCCACACACTCTCACTCACTCACTCATACACACACACACACACACACACACACACACACAAAACATGTACATGCACACTCACATACACAGGAAAACACGCAGATGTACGAATAGAGCACGGCTCCAGAATGGATAACAACAGGCTGAGATAAAAGAACCTTCGGAGGTGTACAGCTACCCTACACAGCTAACTTAGCCTCCCTGAGGATTAGCCACAGGTGGAGCAGGACCTCTGTCACAGCTTCTTCCTGTGTTTCCATGGGAACTGTATCTATGGCAACAGCTTTCCAAGTCCTGAAATACACCTGGTTCTGGCTGACTAATGCGTTGTTTGCTAAGATCTGAATAAATGTCACTAAGATGTCTTATGCTTTTTTTTTATTAACCTTATATAAAGAAACCTGCCTCATGTGTGACAAGGAAATAGAGGGTGTCAGAGTTATTTCAGAGAAGTGTCCCCCTAATCTGTCTTGAATCGCCTATGCAAGAGGCTTCTGTGACTAACACTTTGAATATAAAATAGCTACATACTGGCGAAGTTACTGCAAGACTACAAAGGCTACAGATTTTAACAGTCCTAATTTGTAAAGTTGCTACTAAAATATTATTTTAACTACATGTCACGAGAAAGCCACTGAGCAACCTGGAAAGCTTGGCTCATGTCGCGCCAACCAACAAAAAAAGTGACAGCCCAGGAATTACTATAGCCAGTTAAGATTTTATGGCATCAATTAAATACACTTTATTTATTCATAAAGAGCTATACCCCAATAAGACAAAGTGGAAGTATGAAGGCTATGTCTGTGATTCCAGCCGTTCAACAATTTCATCAATTTCTTTGAAACACCTAAAACACAAAACACATATGCAAGGTGAAACAAGACTAAGCCACTAAAGCCACTTTAGCAGCTTTGTGAGTCTGTAGCCTACATAGACATAGCAGCGCTATGAGTTAAATGCTAATATCAGCTAAAAAAAAAGCATTGCATTGGTAATGGTAAGATATTGGATAAACGCTTCCTTGTCAGAGGATGGATACCCGAACAGACAGGCCGGGCCGGGTTCGGAAAGATATTTAGAAATGATGTTCGGGTTCGGGTCGAGCTTGGTCAAATCAACTATATAAAGCTCAAATATGGGCCGTTTTACAAAAATCGATGGCTAATTGCAAATTTGGTAAGACGTGTCGGACTTCAGGAGCTCCACACAGTCTGACAAGAAAGCCTGGGCTCCATACCCAGGACAAAGTCACAGTTTCTGGGTTACTGGACTACCAGGGCTCGGGGCTCCGCGGAGCTGGCCGGCTGCCGGCATAACTATAGTATATTTACAGTTTGAATTTTGTCACGCCACTTATATTACAGCTACCCCAAGGTCTTACAAGGCTAACACTTGTGTCCTATTTCAATTTAATGCATTTTTGTGAATATGAGGTGTGTCGTTGCTAGTGTGCCTTCAATCCTATGGGTAAAGATCGCGGCTAGTTAGCTACACTTTCGGAATAACTAGAGTATATTTACAGTTTGAATTTCGTCACAGCATGTATATCACAGCTACCCTAAGGCCTTACATAGCTTAGCTAACACTTTTGTCCAATTTCAATTTAATGTATTTTTGTGAATTTCAGAGGTCTAGGAGAAGGCTAGCTAGCTCTCATTGAGCTCCATCAAGCTCACCGCAGGCTCTATCAATGAGACTCGCGGACAAGAGGCCTTTATTTCCCCGATCGTTTGTTTAAATAACTCAACACACATATCCATTATAAGATTAACTGGAACCTGTGGTAAGATATTGCGGGCGTAAAAAGCTCGCTGACCGCACTCTCACTCACACACACCGTCCATTTAGCAGGAAGAGGGGAGGGAGAACAGCGAGCTGCAGGCCCTGGAGCTCTGTCAGGGCAGCGGCGTTTGGTAGTCCAGTAACCCAGAAACGGTGACTTTGCGTGGGTATGGAGCACCGTGGGTTGCCAGCTGTGACAGAGCTCCATCTAGCTCACAGCAGGCCGGGGTCTGTAAAGGAGGGCAGGCCGGGCGGCGAGGCAGCAACCCAGGCAGCACCGGCCGCTGAACTCCAACACATAGTCGGACAGAATTTGCAATAAGCCATCAATTTTCGGAAAACGGCCCATATTTGACCTCTACATAGTTGATTTGTCGCATGAAAAAGTCTCAGAAGTGAATTTAGTGGTAAAATAGCAGATGAACAATGTATACAATTTCTGAGATCTGCGCGATCTATTCAGAAGACTACTGATCTCAGATCGGTGGTGTAGCCTATGTAAATGTTTGGGCGTGACAAAGATAGAGACTACAGCCAAATAACGAGGAGCCACCGAGTTGACGTCAACTCGGTGGTTCGTTGAGATTTGCCTGTTTTCAGAGGCAGTTTCAAATTGTGAGATTTGCAGAGGAAAGGGATGTCAATGGGATTTTGAGGTTCTATGTATGTCCTATTTACCCACCAAACTGTCGTTATTCAACTATGACAAGGTAAAATCGGTTTTGCATTATATCACCCCTTTAATAAAAGCGGGCTTTCCACACAAACAAACGTGTGTCATTAGTATGAGAAAAATTTTGAACTGTGTCGGGCTCGGGCCGGGTTCGGTTACTGCTCCGTCAGACGCGGGCTGGGCTCGGACAGAAAAATGCGGCCCGATCCGCTCTCTATTCCTTGTTAACAAAGTCTATCTAAACCAACACACATGCAGTGTGATAACTATATGGTTGCAGAACACAGCATTAAAACAACCTAAGTTTCTGGCCCACATCAATAAGGATGGAGCAAGATATCAATCATGTTGCCCGCAGTGTGAACGCACAGTAAGAATCTATCATTGGAGCTAGCATAAATTACAACAGGAATCATATAATTATCTGCCAGTCACCCTCTACAGTCAGAGTGTCTGCAGCTAGCCACATAACAAAGAATATAACACATTGACATGTCAGCTGACACAGCACAATTTAGTGACATGCTGGCTATATCACATCTCTCTCTCTCTCTCTCTCTCTCTCTCTCTCTCTCTCTCTCTCTCTCTCTCTCTCTCTCTCTCTCTCTCTCTCTCTCTCTCTCTCTCTCTCTCTCTCTCTCTCTCTCTCTCTCTCTCTCTCTCTCTCTCTCTCTCTCTCTCTCTCTCTCTCGTCAAATGTCAGCCAGTGAATGCTGGCTCTATTAATATTTCAGGACCAATTAAATAAAAGCACACATCATGCATGTTTAATGTCCGACTGCTGAGTAGCCAATGTTGCCCTTCCATCCTCTACAGGTAAGCTGGGCTAGTGATAGATAGCCTAGCATACAAATGCTGTGTTCACTTTTTTAAACAAATGATTTGCTCCTTCTCCTCTTGCCCTGGCTGTGGTCCCACAACAGATTGACCCACAACCTATTTTGGAAACCAGCTCAGCAGGCACCAGACAGTCTGACCCTGTAACCCGGTGACAATGCTGTTACATGTTTGGCCGCAATACGGATTTAAGGCTTGATCCCTACTGACTTTAGCAGGGACTGCACTTTTATTACTTTACAAGGAGTAAGATATGTAGAAGTATTAACATATTTGGTAAACATGGACTTTTCAGTGGCCAACCAAAAACAAAACCTAATTTGGACTTCTGTTGCACTGTCACATTGAGTTAGCTCACCTTTAACATGTCTCTCAATATAATTGTAATAAATATCAGCATTGTCAACAGCCATATAGGGACGCTGGTGCAGCTGGAAGCACTGTAAACCAGACGCCACGCAGATCTATACTGCGGTCTATGCCAGTGGTTCCTAACCATTCTGGCTCTGCCCCAGCCCTTCCATTAGATCCCGTTCATATTCTGGTAAGCACCATTTTGAAAAGCTATGTCAAGCTTCCCTGGGAATTACTGGACATATAGAGGAATAAACATAAATCACTGCAGAGCATGCAAGGCACCATCTCAATCCCAATAAGCCAAGTCAAATATTTAGCCTCTCAGATAGTGTTTGGGGGTGGGCTGGGTGTATTTCTTAGCTGTGCAGCACACGTTATTCTTTGCACAATATTTTTTATAATGACAAATGATCAAATTACTTTGTGTGATGTGAAAGGGGTCGCTTTCAGTGATGAACACACAGAGAATTACCATACTCCACGGAGCTCTTTAGTAGGGATCGACACATACTGTTTTTTCAAGGCCGATACCGAATATTAGTAGTTAATAAAACCGATAACTGATATTTGGAACCAATATGCATTTACAGTGAAAATGAAAAGTCAAAATTAAAATTTTGGAATGTTACAAACTCCAACACAAAACTTTGTTTAAATGCTTTAAGCAATTATTTCATGAATTAGAAACTTTCAACATAATACACAGTTAAAGATTAGACATTAGACATTAGACGTGAGACTCAGTGGTGAGTGAAACCGGAGCTGAGAGACAGACACAGAGCTGTAGCCGAGCCAAAGTAATGCACTTCTTAATTAACTTTTTCGGTTAACAGGCAAATAAAACACCAATACAGATAATCTGCAAACTGCCAAAAAACAGGTAATCGATAATCAGTCTATCACTATTCTTTAGCAATTTTTAGCTCATTGTTTGTCATTGTTAAGCAACAGCCTTACTGTTTTGGTTCACTTTTACCTGGTTGACAGCATCTTTTTCAGCTGCAGCAGACCGACAAAGTTAGCGACTAGCTGGTGAACATAGTGGAGCATTTTGCAGCTGAAGAGCCAGAAATTTCCCTCAGCAGATGATGGAGATCAAACCAGAGCTAAAAGAGAGTGAATACTGAACTTACATCTATCATGTGGCCAGAAACATGACTCTAAATAAAAGGTAATACTCTGTATCTGATCAATGTGTAAAAAGGCAACTACTTGCTAACAAGTTCGCCATATCAAATTAAGAGGTCATAATATGTCAGTTTCCATTGCCCCCAAGTGGACAAAATATAATTTTTTTCTCAAAAGCGGTTGTGCAAATAATGACAACACTAGATGCCTCGCCATCTTTGCTTTACTGTAAGAGGGATTAAATGTGGAAGGTTAAATATTTTTGCTAGTCATTTCCCCAATGATGATATCAAGCTAGTTCCACGCTGTTGTTTTATTAAACATTAAAAAACTTGGGTAATCTATACAATGGGTTCAAGTCTGTCAAGGTAAGCCAGATCTCTCCCTAAAGGTGGGCAAAATAATCCTGAAAATCACAATCAAGGATAATTGTAAAAACTAAGAGTTTGTTGGATGTAAAGTAGCTGGTTTGACTGTCTACAGTATTCAGCCCTGTTGCCTCTATACTGATACACCTTAGACATTACAGTAAGTGCAGAGTAAAGGTCTTACTGACTCCTAATTTCTATTACTGTACTGTGTCAGCAGGAGGGGAAAGAGATTCATTGAGGAGTGATTTGGCTGACTGACCGGTTGAGTAACATCCAGCAACAAATCTGCCCACTGTGTCCGTCTGTCTGCCCTTTAATTCTCTCTTAATGCCATCTCTTGCCGCTCCCTGCCCCTCTGTCTTTCCTTCCTTCCTGATTATCTGCATTAGCTTAATGACTAAGGTCTCTGAGCGGCCTATGTATGTCTTACTGTGTGTTAAGAAAAGACGGAAAGTGACTTTCTTTTACTGTTTCTCATCATTTAGCCTCTGCAGTAGATATAAATTTTGTTAGTGGAGTAGAAAGCAAAGTCAGTTATAATGCTGCAGTGTCGGCTGCATTTCCTATTCAATCTACCATAAACTGTCTAACACATGTCAATAACGATAACAATATGCCTTGCAATTTCATTTAGTGAGCCTCTTCACCAGCAATAATCAATCATTCAGTCATACTGCTTGCTATTAAACAGTTTGATTAATTCAGTTGAGTCAGATCTTGATTTGTGAAGGCACCACACACTATGGTGGTAATTTCTCTGCCACTACTGCCTCCTGCAGTTTACAAACTGCTACTACATCTTAACGTTTATCACCATAGAAGATGAAACCATCTCAGTTCTCTCCACACTCTAATTTACGTTCTTTCCTATCAACATTCTTTATACAGGCTATAAAAAAGGTAAGTAAAATGTAGCACAATTAGCAGACATTATGGGACACCCAAAGTTGGGTAAAAAGCTATAGAGCCCAAAATAAAAAAAAATGTGGTGCTTTTGGATAGTTTTCACTTTGATTATTACATGCAGATGGATATTACATGCAGGTCTATTCCTTGTGTAATCACAATCACATCCATGTCAGACCATGTGCACAGTACAGAAAGACACAAACAGTCACATCAGCCAATCATATCAACAATTGCATGCATTCACATGCTCTGTGGTTAAGAGAAACAAAACCAGAAGAATTAGCTGCATTTTGGTTCTGGCTTCGGGAGATTAGTGCTGTGCAAAGGTTATGGTGAAGTAGATTTATGTTAAATTATTTAGATAAAAGCAAGTGAGCATGCTGAAGAACTTGTCTTTTAAAGATGCATTTTTTAAATGTCAGCATAATGAGCATACAATTGTAAAATTACTAAAGTTACAAGGTAATTACACCATAAACAAAGACCATGTTGCAAATATACCTTGTCTCACATTGTAATGGTATTGTTCCTTGAAATGAAACAATGAAGCTTCTTAAGATGATATTAAACTTGTCCCTTCCGTACGAACATAAACATGTTGGAAGTTATTTTTCCTTTAGTTTTCACCTAAAGACCTCTGGCACTTTAGCTCCATTTGCATAAAGGAAGAGTGTCTTCCTTAATGTCTGTCTTATTAACTATGTATTGATGTTAAAACTCCAGATGGACCACTTTGAAAACGTTTCTGTGATGTTCTCGAGGCATGGTGTTTTTGATTTTCCACCGATGCAACAATTTTCGCAGATTCACAAATCTTGAGATATCGGCACAACTGCCTCACAAAACACAAGACATGAATGCAAAAAGCTTAAATGTTTTTACTGCATGCTCATAGAATCTGAATCTCAGACAAGAGAAACGACTGACAACCAACATGTCACAAACAAACAAAGCTATGAATGCATGCGATGGGTTTAGAGGCGAGGTTACCTGGTAGTAGGCCTGGCTGTGTGAATAGAGAGAGGAGAAAGGCGGGGCTGGGACTTCGTTTAGCCTCTCTCCCCTCGGATGAGGCCATGCCTCATCATCAAAGCGTACCTCAGGTGATTCTACCTACGATGTACAGACAGAGCTCAGCATGGTGCATCACACACACACACACACACACACACACACACACTAAGGTGATGTGATTATTGCACAGGTGGTGGCCTTACTGTAACACTGTTATCAATAATATAATACAGTAATAATGTCAACTCTTGTCTGTGCAAACTCTATATTTTAAGCAGGAGGTCAGTCACTGACAATCAATGACCACTCATTTACTCAAAGATAATAATAATAATATATGGACCAGTAGATGAAGAAGAAAATAAGTCTTCAGTACATTATTTAAAAAATATATATGTACATGTTACATCACAAAACAAGAAGTTATATATGCATTTATTATTTATATTGTTCTGAGAAGTAACACAAATGTGCACTTAAAATAAATTACAAAGAGCGAGAAGGGGAAAGTGTGTGTGTGCGTGTGAGTGTGTGTGTGTGTGCGCGTTTGTTTGTGGGTGTGAGAGAGAAGAGAGAGGGAAAGAGAGAGGGAGAGAGAGTGTGAGAGAGCAACATTGAGAGAGAGGTAGAGAGAGAGGTAGAGAGAGAGAGAGAGAGAGAGAGAGAGAGAGAGAGAGAGAGAGAGAGAGAGAGAGAGAGAGAGAGAGAGAGAGAGCGAGAGAGAGCGAGAGAGAGAGAGCGAGAGAGAAGGGAACATGTACATGGGGATAACAAGGTGGCAGGTCCATCTGTCATACAGAAGCTAGCCAGATTCAGCACCTGTAGTCACACACACACATTGACATAAACACACACATTTGGGAAGGAGTTCTCAAAATAAAATGAATACCCAAATACACTAGCAGAAAGACACAATCGCCACAGTTTCTCATCATGGAGTTTATCTAGTCGGATAGGTGATCAGCAGCTGAAATGGATCTGTTTGTAAAGCACGATGATGATGATGTTGTTGGCGTGGTGTGGTATTGGCCAGGATATTGAAACCTCGAAGCCACGACTATGAAGCAAGTGGAGATCACATGTGTAAAGCTTCACTGATGGATGGATGAATACAAAGATGAACAAATCATTCCATCTATCAATACCAACACACACAATTGACTTACATGCCCCCTCTGTGATTTCAACAGTAAAATGTTTTATGGATTGGAAGTGAGAGGAAAGTGATGTCCAACCACAAGGTGGAGCTACACACCAACATTTCCTTCACCCCAGTCACAACATCTTCAGTTATGTCTGAGGCTTGTTTAGCAGACAAATTTTAAACTTGTGGTGACTGATAACTGAGTCAGTGCAGACAGAGACAATCAAAAGACAGTGTATAATGACTTGGAACTGACACACACCACTAATACACACACTCCTCAACTCTTTCTGACTGCCTGCAGCATGCTGAAGGCTGCCGTAATGTACCCAATACACACACAGACACACTCCACTACTGAATAAATAAATAAATAAATGACACTAACTGATAATCATGCCATGCCAGAATTTAGAAAGGATGACATATTAGTGGGGGATAATGCAAGGGAGAAATACAGGAAATGACAGAAAAGAGACAAGACAATGAAAACGAGAGGAAATCAAAGAGGCAGAGAAATCCTTGGCCATTGAAAATCTCTTTTTTTTATAATTTCTGTCACCATAAAGCCTCTCGTGGCTTACAGCTTGAAAAACTGAGGTTTTTCTTTAGAGGATTAAGAGAACATCCAGAGGAAAACCTCTGAGTTAATAGCGCTTTGATCACCTTCTTTACTACCATATAATTCAACGTGGTAGTAAGTAATTTGATATTCTTAATTTGCATACAATTTGAATTGACTATGGGCCAGCTTTTGTTAGATCCTACATATAAAACACCATAACTATGATTTACCAGGCACCATTAAAACCTACAATTTAAAAAACAGTAATATAAAGTGATACAAGACACGTCAACAAAAGATGGTAAGCACATGGTGGAGTATAATGAGGTGTGTGTGTGTGTGTGTGTGTGTGTGTGTGTGTGTGTGTGTGTGTGTGTGTGTGTGTGCGTTTGTTTTCATCTGAGAGAGTTGGTGTGGTCAGAGCCCTGCGAGTATACGGTGAATAAGCACTAATCTGCAGACAGATACAGCCCAATCGCCCAAAATAAAAAGATTACCAGGCTACGTTGTGCCATGATGATTGTGTGTGAGCGAGATAGAGGGGGAAAAGGAAGAGAGACAAAGAAAGAGGGACAGACACAGACTGAGATACAGAGCAGAGATAGTAATGGGCCTCATTACTAAAAAAATGGGACAAGGATTCGACTAAATCCCTGCATGCACAGTTCTGCAAAAGTATTCTCATGGTACAAAGAAAGGCTCTGTGCATGGAAGAAAATTTAGGCCAGTATCCTTGACTTCTAAGTGCTTTCAAAAAAAGACCTAATTCTGGAGCCGTATTAAAACAGGTCCCCTTACTTCTGTCTGCACTTGAACTTAAAAAGAAGGGGCCTCTGCCACCTTGACCAATGCTGTGTAAAGCCAAAAGCTTCAAAAATAGAGGCTGATGGTATTAGACCTGATATTAGACAAAACTCTGAACAAATTAGGACAATCACAATAGACAGTTAATCTAAAACATGTCATCTTATCAGGGACTATGACAAACAGGCTTAATTTAAGCTTGACTGCATTATATTATATCATTTATCTAGTGGCCTTAAAAAAGGATTTAAAAATCCCAAGGTTCCCAGAGAACTAGAGTTATTTTAGAGTTAATTTAAAGGGAAGGTTTGTGATAAAATTGTGAGTAGGCCTTCAACAACAAACTCAAAACACTGCAACCCTCTCTCCTAAAAATTATGATCATATACAACATATACATATACACAGTAATAACAGTAATGTTGAAATATTAATTAACTCTACGTTTGTACCCTCTTTGTATTTATCTGTTTTTTTTTGTGTTGAATTGTAAAGTTTATATTTGTACCCTTTATGTACTTATTTTGTTTTGTGTCAGCACTAGGAAACTGTTTATTTAAAATGAGTCTGAATAATCCTATAAAGGATGGGCCACGTAAGCGGCCAGACACGAAAATAAATTATTCATTCATTCAACAGCAAATACATTTTGAAGGAAATGTAATGCTGCCCAGGTTACATTTTTTTAATCAACATAATTAACATATGTTGTTAACTAATTGTTAATGAATGTATCTGCAAAATATTCATACTGAACTCATCAGTGAAATGATCAGCGACAACGTATTTAATTTGTTTACCTATAATTTCCACTCTTGGAATAAAATAGCTGTTTAAAGCTATAGTGCGTAGTTTCTGTCTCCCCCATGAGGAATTCTAAGTAATGACAACAAAACTGTTGGTGCGTCCACATCGCACAAGCCTTCCGTGATCGCACCCCCACTTAAAGCACGAGAAATTAAGTGTTTAATTTCTTAATATGTAACCAAAACCACAATCTTTCTCTAACCTTAACAGGGCTTTTTTTGCCTAAGCATCAATGATAACAACACAGCAGTAAACTAGGCTGTCGTTTCAATTATGATCAATTGACGTTGTATCTCAATTATGTATGAATTTTTCCTCAAAATGTTTGAACTCAAAACATAAATATCACCAAAAGGTGTCAGAGAACAGCTGTAATATCTGGCCCCAAATATACAGCATTTGTAAACAGAGTAGTAGTGACGTAATTGACAGACATACTGTACTTAATCCCCTGGGCGAACATGATGTAAGAGTGAGCCCTGAGCCACACGTGTGTTTATTAAACAGAGACAGGCAGGTAGACAGCAGATGTGAAGGTGAACAGATTGACAATGTCAGTTTAATGTGTGTGTGTGTGTGTGTGTGTGTGTGTGTGTGTGTGTGTGTGTGTGTGTGTGTGTGTGTGTGTTGTTTGGCATACTGATGGAAGAGCCAAAGCCTAGTTACCTGAGCAGGTGTGATGTGTGTGTGAGTGACGTATCCGTGAACGTGTTGAATCTGAGACAGCTCCCGCTCTGCCACCTGAACCAGCTCTGCACCCCGCAGGTCACCGTGGCGAAAGAGAGATCCGTCCCTCCCCAGTGATCGTTCCCTTTCTCTCTCCATGGTCCCGGCGCCCCCTCCCTCTCTCCTCCAGGTCCCCCCGTCCCTCCAGGTCCCCCTGTCCCTCCAGGTCCCCCCTTCCCTCCCTTCCCTTCCTTCCCTCCCCTCTCTCCCATCCCTCCCCTCCCGTCCATCCCTCCCCAGGGTCCCTCCGTCCCTCCCCAGGGTCCCGCCGTCCCTCCCCAGGGTCCCTCCATCGCTCCCCAAGGTCCCTACGTCCCTCAGCTCTCTGGCTACACCCATTGGATGCTGATGGCAGGTGTGTTGGTGGAGTTTTGGAGCACCTGGTGACGCCCCTTCCTCTTCTTGATATCGATACTTCTATAGTGAGAAAAGAGGAGGAGGAGAGGACACCAGATGGTAAAGAAGAGGAAGGTAGATCAAGAGAGAGTCGCAGAGGAAATGTCAAAGATAAAGAGGATGGAGATGGTTGGGATGACGATGTAATGGAAGGGTAGGTAAGCAGGAGAAGAAAAAAAGACAGAAGAGAGCGTTAGTTCAGAACAAGAAAAGATTAAGTCAGGCTGGAAAAGAAGAAAGAAGTAGTGCAACATTTCAACCAGCATAAAGAGCATAGCAGAGTGCATGCATGCATGTGTAATGAGATATTTTTATAGTACAGTTTTTGTGTAAGCACATGCGGCAGTCCAGGTGTACACCCAGCATGGTAGTAATTGTTTCCTGAGCTTCCTGTACTGTACACACACACACACACACACACACACACACAGGACTTGAAACTGACATTTTAAGGCAAAATGAGATGCAAAACTGAATGAGGACAGTGAGCGAGAGAAAAGCCTGTCTCTGGGAATTACCGTTTCTCTTTCTCCTTATCATCTCTCTATACGTGTACCTTCATCATGCCTCTTTCCCTTCCACATCTCCGACTCGCACTACAGTAAGTCTTACTGTTTCATCTTCCTCGTCTCATTCCCCATTCCCACACACTCTCCCTTGCTCCTCTTCATCGTTTTAAAAATAATACATTTGATTTTTCTTTCTGCTTTATTGGACAGAAAAAAAGAAGAGAGAGTCAGTGAAGCTGGCGGGGGAAGTGGGGGAGAGAGAAGATGGGTCCTAAGCTAGTTCTGAATCTGTGACATTGTGGTTACATGGTGGGCCCCTCTGTAAACTGAATGCACACTCACTCCTTGCAGTACACTGATAAGGTCATTGAAATATATAAAGTGGACCAACAGATCCCGTTGCTCTGGACGGAGACCAGTGAAGTCTATTAGAAGCACTTTTCCAGTGATGGCTGAGCGTTACTACACAGCCTCCAACTGAGAGAGACGACGTAAATGTGCCGTGAGCAACCTGTCTGAATGTTGTAAGTCTTCTGGTAGCTGTGCCAAGAGAAATCTCAATCATTCCCAATCTAGCAGAGATGGAGAGCGTAGGTATATGTAAGGACATAACATAGGCACAGGCTAATTATTCCTAACTAAAATACTAGTTAACATTAGTAATTACACTTAAACAGCTAATGTGAGCCGAAACTGCCTGCACGCTTCTCCTGTACTGTACAGTAATTTCTCTACTGTGCGACAGTAAGTCGCGTGGTTATGACACAATCGTTAGCATATTTTTACAAAAAAACCTGCTACGGAGCCATAACGTGAGGTACAAGGTTTACCTTGTGTTTAAAGAAAAATAGAGTCTTTAAACGCTTGTGGCTTGGTAGCATCAAAATGGCGCCATAGGAGCTACGTGATCCGAGGAGAAGCTTACCCCCTTGGATAAGGTGCTCAAGCTAAAATAATTTATTCTGTGTTAATATTTTAATTTAAATGTAAACCAATCAGATGAGAAGATACTGATAAAGGGAAGCAGATGAGTTCCAGGAGGATTTTTAAAGCTTTGAGACAAATGGGATGCTGATTCTCTGATCATATCAACACGAGATAACAGTGTAATTTCAGCTAAGACACACAGCTAATATAATACAGTCACAAAACAACCCATCTGAGCAGAATCTAGTTACACATTTCAGGTTTTGGACTCACAGATTGACTTTAACCCAAGGTTAAAGGGACACTTAACTCCAAATGAAAGTGACAATGTACACTGTGTGAATAGCCCATTTAAAAGATTAGCAGCACTCACATGGTTAGACTATTTGTACCATGGATAAATATGTATATGGAGAGATACACTAGTTGAGAGGCTATTTACATCATGTACATGTATACAGGCCTGGTCATGTCAAAACAAGTGCTGTAGTAATTTTGAGAAACAATGCTATTTCAAAGAGAAAGGAAAAGGCACATTTAACACATCATGAAAAATGAGTGTTAGAAATTGTTTGCATATGCAATTTATAAATAAACAGTTGCATTAGGTGGTCTATTTCCAAATTTCTTTTGGGTTCCTTTTAGTTATTCCGTAGTGTGTCAATGAGCCTAAACACACAGCAACAATCCTTATAGCTGATATATTATACAGTAATACGTTGATGTATAATGTGATATTCATGTTGCATCCCCTCTCATGTAATAGTTTCCTGTTGATTTCATAATAAGTTTTAAAAAAAAAAGTTTGCAATGTCAGGTTTAGAGGGAACTTGTCATTACATTTTGAGAAGCAGTATTTAAATGATCACTTTCACCATTTGTTGTTCTGTCACATACTGATCAGGAGAATCAATGAGAGATGCATATGAAGGAGAGGAAAGAGGCTGAAGAGAATACTTATTCCAGTTTGACACAACTCAGAAATGTACAAACAGCTGAATATAAGGAAATATGTCTTTATTCACTGGTTGTGCATTAATACAAGGAGGTGGGATTTACAGAAATCCAGTCAGAACTGGAGTAAGGTTTAGATTCAGTTGGTATATGGTCTGGATCAACAGAAGTAGATTTCCAGGATAAAGCATCCCTCACCTTCCGCTCTGTCTGTGTTGCCGTTCTCAAAATCCCTTCAATATACGGGAAACTCCAACAAACTTCGAGTAAGCAAGCCACACGCAGAAAATAGCAACTTTTGAAGAAAATTTGGATCGTACAACAAGGCAGGCCTGCGTGGTCCTTTCGTGGAATGATTGTAAAGATTTACAAAGAATATTTTTACCGCATTTACTATCTAACTGGGATGTTTTGGGAACGCTGTGGACGAAGTACACGCGGTGATACAATGGTAAAAGCATATGAAGTTGAACCATATGTCCAGCTAATAGCTCCCGTTACTGTATTGTGTGAACAGTTAACTTCATTTAATGGGGTGCAAATGTTCCACCAAAACATGTTCCTTTCCAGGACCATTTTGCAGAGCCACTGTCGCTGCGTCCGGAACTTAGCGTCGCCCAAGAAGATGGTGATTGGTTTAAAGAAAATGAAAACAGAAGAAAACATTTTTTTTCCTTCCTATCCTAGAATGTATCTGTCATGTAGCCAGACCTTACTCCACAGCGCTGTGGAGAAAGGTGGGGCAATGCAAGACTTGTTATATAAAGAGCTGACAACTCAATAAGCAAGATAAAAAATACCACTATCACACAAATAGAGCCTGTAGCTTAACCTTCTGAGGTCAATGAACGCATGGCGTTTTTCCAATTTTCTATTGATATTTCAGCAGTAATACAGCGCAGAAATGTGGTTTAGATATTGCCGGAATCGGCACGATCTCTGCTTTTTGTGTCCTTTTTTTAATCGCAAGATCATACGTCACTCTCACGGCGAAGGAGAAGGAGAAAAGGAGACAGGAAGACAGAAAAAGAGAGCATGTGACACTCGTCAACAGCCTCTCTGTGTATAATTGGTGGTCTCGCGTCGCTCCAAAACAATTCATCCACATGAGTGTAAGTTTGTTTTCACAAGAGATTTGAAGAATGTCAAAAAGCAAATTTCAACTTTTCAGCTTTAGGGCCAAATGATCTCTTTACACATTGCTCTGGGGCCTCATTATACAGAAAGCTGAGTTTGTTCGGAACATTTAGTTGTGAAACTCATGGGGATCAGTTATATGCAAATACCCTTAAAAGGTGAATTCAAGATGTAACAATCGAGGAAATGCCCTTAGACCTCACAGGGTTAAGAGAAGAGATATATTCACCTCCCCTACAGGGAGCCAGACAGCCTCACAGTCAGTCCCATTAATATGACATTTTGCCTTTGGGGCTTGCTATCCACAAGGAAGTCAACAGAAAGCCAGAGATGACTTCCCAGAACGTGTACTTGTATTAATCAAAAACTGTACTCACAATCACACTGTGGGGACTCACAACCAATTTGGTTTCTACAAGGCCACTCGTTTAGTTTAGGGGTTCAGATGAGGGTCGGAATCAGGCATGTAGTGGTTAATGGTTAAGTTTAGGGCAAGCTTCCAGCGAATGACTGAACTACAAAATCAAGTGTTTCTGTGGGATTTATCATACAGCTCCCCCTGTGTCTCTAAATCAGTAACTACATAGCCCACAGTCTTAATTAAACTTCTTTCCCAAGAGAGACATTTAGGCTTTTTGTTCTCAGGCACAGACTGTTTAAAAACACTGGTATTGGATTTCTCCTGTCATGAGTTATTTAGTAACAAATCTGAAGTATCCTTGATTCTACACCAATTGATTCAAGATGTGTGATCAACCCATGATGCTTTAACATCCAGCAAGCTTATCAGAACATGTCCAATGAAACATGAAAGCACTATTGCTACATTTGACCCTACACTGCAGCTGACTGTCAACCTGTTAAGGAACAAGATGCAAAATCTATTCTAGAAATTGCACTTTGGGGCAGGGAGTGGGCAGCTGCTTTACACAGGAGAGCATGTCTGTGCAGAACAGTATCAGCTAATTTCGACAAATTCAAAATGACGTGGCTGTGTGTGCTCTCCTCTTACTGCATACTTTAACCTCATTTAGACTGGGATTGGGAGTAAACACTGCTCTGACAAAAAGAACTGATCTGAACCCGTCTCATGACCTTCAGCGCATTTCATTTCCTCTCCACCTCTCGGCCTGATCTTTTCACCCACTGTCGACTTGCTAATTAGTCATAAATTCCTCAAAATAATCTTGAAAAAGCAGCGGATGAACGGCCAGGCACTAAGACCCTGAAGAGACCCTGGCTCACACTGTTGTCACAACACTGCTGCTACTGCCCTCTGCACTCACACGCACACACACACACACACAGTCACAGTCAGTCATAATCCTATATTTAGCGTTTAATTTTCCCATGGCACAAGAACACCTCTAAATGAACTAATGCCCGAATGGCCAGAGACACCAGATATGTCTCTTTCTACATCACAGTGTGTGCATCTGTGCATTTCTGCTTGCTTGACTAGCAAGAGCAGAGCATTCCTAATCAGGACTGTGCCTGCAGATAGCCCGCTGAACACACTAACACACACATGCACAAAAAAAACATAGAAACACACATGCACACTGTTGCTGTCATGTGTTAGTGTGTCAGCCAGTCTTGCGTAGCCAGAGAAACGTGACTAGATTGGGAGCAGATTCAGCATCCTAGTACATGTCTATATGTCTGTGTGTGTGTGTGTGTGTGTGTGTGTGTGTGTGTGTGTGTGTGTGCGTGTGTGTGTGTGTGTGTGTCAGAGTAAAGCAAGGCATTAGTCACGCTTGGTGAGATTTGAAAGAGCAGGGGATCCTCTGCCGTAAGGGACTTCTCTCACACACACACAGCTCTTTCTCTATATCTTTTTATTCATTCTATCTCCCACATCATGCTCTCTCTCATGCTTTATTGGCATTAAGTGCAAAAGTACTCCATTACTCCATGCCAATAAAGCACAGGTGATGATCAGATTAATTTAGCAACAATAACAACATAACAGTTACAAATAAAAATGGCTTCATAATATGAAGTCAGCCAATTACAATCAGAGGGCACATTTGTCAAATTGATTTTTAAATCACTGATTGTAACAATGCAATGATAATGTATGTGCATTATTGACACATTTCCCTTCACGTAATTAAACATTTCTGAACTATATACGATTCAGAAATTCTGTCTCCAGTGCATAATTTGATTCATTTTTTTCCCCATCTCACTATCCTCTCTGAACATGATGCTATTTGATGAAGGATCACTGAACGGTGGAGGGCTCCCGAGAAAACAAGGTGATAGTGAGAGTTAAACGTGCGCTGCTTGGACGTGGTATTTGCAGTTTTCAGAAAACTAAAAGACTTTACCAGTATCCACATGGAACTAAAATCTAAGATCAACAAGAAGCCGATGTCCTTTAAACTTTGAATGGAAATATGAATAGAAAAACAGCAACAAGAAATTAATTATTTAAAAGCAGACGAAAACAAGTAGCATAGTGTGGCTGAAAAAGTAAGACATCCAACTACAAAATTAAAGTTATCCTAAACGTTTCAATGGGAAGTTTGTCATAAATATCTTCAATACATCTAAAACATCTGATCAAACAGCTTAAATATGTTAAAGCAAACGCATAAATGTGAGAAAGAGAAAACCTTAACTGACTTCACCAGGGCTTCAGTCAGTGAAGCGTTTTCCGTAAGAAAAAAACTGACCTGAGCAGAAATGGATGAACAGATTCATCTATTTTGAATGTGTCTGACCTAGTTAAGGTGTGTTTGATTTATCTTCTCAGGCACATAAACAGCCTCAGCAATGGACACATGTAAATGTATTCTCCTCTTCCCTCTATGCACTGCATGTGTTGAAAACTGTCTGCTCATCTCTCTTCTAGTATTTTACAGTACTTTTACTTGTGATTTTAATCAAACTTACCACTGAATGTTTTCTGTGTCAGTGTCTGCTCACTCTACTGGCTCAGTATCGTTTGGATTTGATCAATTTAGATGACAATTCAGCCAATCAACTCCAGTACAGGCATATAACTTGAGTGATAAAATAAACCAAAATAAGGTGGAAGAAAAAACATTGTTTTCTTCGGAGTTAGCCTGCCATAAACGGTAATTTAGTTACAGTATGAACTGCAAGATATTTTTTTTAATCCAAAAGTAAAATAAAGACATACAGAGAAAAAAGAAAATATTCTTTATCTTGCAATACATAAGTTGAATGTTAACTGCGTCCCACTTGTTTTGTATAAGCTGGAACTTCAGCTGATTCTGGTGTATTACAACTACAATATGCTGCTGTATTATACTGTGCTGCATTTCCTGCAACATAACATAGCATTTCATTATTTAGTTCTAGTCATACTACCCCAGGATCGGCATTTTCATACCATGTAGTGTCTTTTTTATGTATATGTAATTATTTTATGTAGTTACAACCAGTTGTTGCTATAACACTATAAGCCTTTTGTGAAGCTTGGTCGCACTACTGAGCACCAACTACTGTCTGCCACAATATAAACACTATCAAGTACACTGATGAACAGCATGGCCACACTTCACTGTCAGAATTTAATAATAATGAATACACAGTTCTTAAAATTCAAATTGGTTCCAATGCAAAACTCCTCATTACCCAACCCTTCCTCTTTTCTAGGAACTCTCAAAAAGGTAAACAAATGTATCGTCTAACTGAACAAAAAAAGATCTCTATTGGTCCCAAAAACAAGTCAAGACAGCTGGATGTGTATAATACAGACACAATAGGAACACCTCATTACATACTGTATATGACTATCATTTCTCCGGGTCCATTGTCTGCTGACTCAACACAAGAAAGGCATAGAGACTTCCTCAAGAGAGTTCAACAAAGGTTGGTAAAATATATACAAAACATGATGTTCAGTAAATCTAGCAAACTGTTAGGAATACTTAACTACATTCCTTGTTTCAGCAGACAGTAACACATGTTGAATATGTTGTAAAAAAAAAAATGCTTTTACTGTAGAGCTATACAGTTACAAATTGTTACTTTAATTGTGTGAATTTGTTTGTGTCAATGTAAAAACAACACTTCCTGCAGCTGCCTCACATTCAAAGGGACATATTCCTGCACTATTTTGTCACAGGACTCATTTTAAATATTCCAAGCAAGCTATGAACAAAAAAAAGAGTGAACAAGTGAGACACACAGGTGCAGGTGAATCAAGTTACATACTGCTTTGACCCAAGCCCTTCCCAATTTACAGTATATAAAAACAGAATACAGTGCAATGCAACATGACCATCTCTTTAAAAAACTCATCTGCAGACCCAGAAACCCTAAGCAACTTCATATTATCCTCAGGTCTCTCTCTCTCTCTCTCTCTCTCTCTCTCTCTCTCTCTCTCTCTCTCTCTCTCTTCTCTCTCTCTCTCTCTCTCTCTCTCTCTCTCTCTCTCTCTCTCTCTCTCTCTCTCTCTCTCTCTCTCTCTCTCTCTCTCTCTCTCTCTCTCTCTCTCTCTCTCTCTCTCTCTCTCTCTCTCTCTCACACAGGCTGTCATGGTGAGGTGATCTAATGGGACAGAAGTGAAGTCCATACAGTTTATTATGGCCTAACTGCTGAACAACAGCATACCCATGCATGCTCATATACACAGATATACACAGTCCATTATAGTAAAGTACATGCATTTATCACAGGATGGAACAACATCAGCACCGGTTTAAAGATGTTATATTAGGTTAGCAGTCAAACAGTATATATTGTCTTTTTCTTTCCCTGTGTCTCTCACTATAATTCTCAAGCTCGTTCAGTTTTCACTTTTTTTCCACACAGTTTATAGACCCATTTATGAAGCCATTTTTGGGTTAGCTGTGTGTTTAAAGGCTATTCAAAGATGCAGCACAGTGTACCAACATTCCCTCCACATCAAAGGCACTGGTCCTTAAGCACTTGGGTGGAAATTTAATATTTCATGTGTTGATTTTCCACTCATCAGTTTCAGAGTACTCTGCAAGATGATGATTGCCAATTTTAGCTTTAGCACATTCACTCAGCGTGGCCTGATGTTATGTGTCAGGCCATGGTGTAATTAACGAGTAACTCGTAAGGGATACTGGTGATATTAATAGGTTAGTGATGGCCAAGATCTTTGCAACAAGGTTATCACATAAGAACTACTGTACGTACAATGCAGAGCATCCAACTGAGCTAAATGTCCTCGGACTGTGGGAAGAAAACCAGAGCACCAACGCAAACAGGAAGAACACGCAAGCACCACAGGCCCCAACTGGCTGCAGAATTTGAGTCTACGACCTTCTCTGCAATAGTGCTACACTATCCACTGCACCACTGTGCCACCATCAACTGCTCTACACAGTCAACTTGCATATTAAAGTGGAAATTAATGCACGTGGATCACTACCCTCAATACTTTTTTGCTACCACAAACTGTCAGGTAATGAAAATTATTTGAATTCCAACCTATTCTTTGATTCACTAGTTTCTGATTTCAATTATTATTTTGCCAATATTAGACTGCATTTTATTTAGGTTCTTCTTCAAAAGCAGCGAGTGTTAAGACAACATTTGACATTTCATTTGTTTGGCTTCTCTAAGCAATAGAGGTTATGGAAAATGTTTCCCTAACTTTGGGAATGTTTTCCAGAAACAATACAATAGCACAGAGGATAACAATCCCCACCGTCAAACATAGTCATTAAATAGTCAGTTAAGAACTGTCAGAATGTGATGATTTGCTGTTTTTCTGCTTAATATATATTTGTAAATTCAATATCTTCAACTTGGACAAAACAAGCCATTTGAAGATGTCACCTCGGGCTCTGAGAACAAAGATGAAAGACTGAAATTCACCAAGGACATCAAAATGGATTCAATAATTGTATAAAGCTATTAAAATTAAACATAAAGTTACATTCTTTATTTACTTACTTTATATGTGGTATATTTAACAATGATTTAAATAACTTTTGCATTTTTTTGGTGAATTCAAATGAATGAAGCATCGGATACCATAGTAACAGGGTTTACGATGAAGAGGTTGGTGATAAACTGGCTGTAGAGTTCGTACAGCAGAACACAAAACTGCTTCTCTCTATCTAGCTCTCTAACAAACACACCCACCCTGCAAGGACCCCTCTCTCTCTCTCTCTCTCACCTTAGTTTACCTTAACCCAGTATCTTGACAAGCTTAGTCATTACGTCTTTCCTTCTCTCGCTCATCACATTTTGCCTTAGTCAGTGTCTCTTGCGCTTACTGTCCTGTACCACACACACACACACACACACACACACACACACACACACACACACACACACACACACACACACACACACACACACACACACACACACACACACACACACACACACACACACACACACACACACACACACACACACACACACACACACACACACACACACACAAAAAGCTCTCTACCTACCTTGCATCCAAACATCAGAGATATGGTGTTGTTGGTGCATGCTACTTTGCAGTGGCACAACATGTGGCTAACGTTAGCTAGCTGGTCCCACGCTGGGGGGGCATCCTAGTCCTCATACACACATTTCATACACACACACACACACACACACACACACACAATCACACATCCACAACCTCACACACACACACATGCACACGCATGTGTTTTTATCAACCGCGCTCCATCCCGTCCCACAATCCCCCACTCTGCCACCCCCCCCCCCCCCCCCCACCCCACCGCCTGGCTATAGTCCTCAGCTGTGACAGGCCAGCGTCCTGTCCCTCTCACTCTTCACTGCTCTCATCTTCATCATCATCATCTTCTTCTGTGTAATCCTCATAGCTGGTCAGGATGCAGGGAGCAACATGGTCACTGTCTGCCTGTGCGTCAGTGTGTGTGTGTGTGTGTGTGTGTGTGTGTGTGTGTGTGTGTGTGTGTGTGTGTGTGTGTGTGTGTGTGTGTGAATCTGTTAGCACATGTGTTTGTGTTTTCAGTGTGTTGTTGTTGTTGTTGCTGTCAGCATGTGTGGGTCAGTCTGTCTGTTTATGTGCATGAAATGTGTGTGCATTTAAGTGTGTGCATGTGTGTGTGCCAGTATAGATGTGGTCTCTCTTGTCCTCCTCTGCAGCAGCAGTCCCAGTCCTCTATCTCCTCTCTCTCTCTCTCTGTATGAGAGTGTGCCTCTCTTGTTCCATCGCTTCCCTTCACCCTCTGTCTCTCGCTCTCTCCCTGGCTTGCTCACTTTCCCTCGCGTCGCTCCACTGCCTCTCTTGGCCCGCCTCTCAACAGCAAGATCAATGAGAGACAGAAAGAAAGAGAAGGAGAGACCTGCACACCGAGGTGGAGGGAGAATTAAAAATGTGATGTCTCTCTAGTGTCCCCCCCCCTCTCTCTCTCTACCTACTGCAGTGATGCTCTGCCTTGTAAAGTTATATACCAGTAAACAAACACACACACACACACACACACACACACACACACACACACACACACACACACACACACACACACACACACACACACACACACACACACACACACACACACACACACACACACACACACACACACACACACACACACACACACACACACACACACACACACACACACACACGAGGAGGGGGATACAATATTATACGGGCTAGTGAAGATTCAATTTACCAATTATAAATGATGAAGAGAGAGGAGTAGAGAGACATAAAGAGTGAATGAGGGAGGCAGAGACAATGTTTTACATCATCCAAAGTCACAAGCCATGATCTCCCAAACAGACACCCATTCACACATTACAGGGGTGACTTGGTAAATTGACATTTGAACACAGCCTTGTTGTTTTACTGGCAGCCGGGTGACCACTTTGGCACTGAGCCATTTAAACCACAGGTGACCAGGAAGCATGACCAGAGAATGGCAAAAAAATCATCAATGATCCCATTAAACCTTCACTGGACAATATTTTACAATAAAAATGCACAAATATCACAAAGTAGGGTGTCCCATCTAAACTAATTGAGAAGCGGCAGATTCCTTCTGTTTGCGCAAAGGGCTGTGTTGTTTCAGTTTCCCCGTCGGACTGACATTAAATATGTTGAGTAACAGATCCATGAGTGTGTTTGAGAAGGCTCATCAAGCCCCTCTCCACTCCTCGAAAGTTTATAATAATCTGAGAAATGATATTACAGCTCTGGATTTGATTGGCCACAGCCTTGTATGATGGCATTCTATGGTGTTGCAGCAAACGTTGAGCCACGTTCAACTTTTTAGCTGCACGACCGAGCATTTTTTTGCTGGAGCACAAAAATGTGTTGGTTCCCCTGCTGTGTCGCTGTGCTGGCCTAATTAAAATAAATGAGAGGGCTGTGCTTTTTGAGTCAGTCCAAACATGGCCTTAGGTGTATGCTTATCTCTTTATCCAGTTATTTACTGTTTAGTGAAATAGTGACATTTGTGTGTACAAACCTGTACTTAACAGCAGCCAATGAGCACTGATATAACAAACATGGCTGAGCCTACTTAACACCTGAATGATTTCATAACAACAACAAAAAAGTTGTATATATTAATATGCAGTACATAACACAGCCTCCTGTTTTTGGTTGTAATATAGGGCAACTACCAAAGTATAATTTTGCCAAAAAAAATCCCAAGTCAGTATATTTGGTCACAGCATATCACACATTACGTTCTTAATTCAATATTTGGCCAAACATTTAACACATTATATGGTGTAAAACACATTGTGACCACAACATGGTGAGGTAATTTAACTTTGTGAATTTGTCCACATGCTGTCTTTGTCAACTTTACATACAGTACTTACATACAGTAGGAGAGGAGAGGAGAGGAGAGGAGAGGAGAGGATATATTGGAGATAAAGGGCAGAGGAAGTCAAACAAGTCAAATCACACTCTTCACCCGAGGCTCTTGATGGTGATGGCTGGGCCATCTGGACTATCACACACACAGAAACACAGACCCAAACACACACAGAGTGGTCTCTCTGTGGTCGTCTCTGTTTTCGCACCTCGACTAGAAAACAAACAACACAGCATGAGAGAGAAGAAGACAGAGAGAGGAAAACGTAGTGCAAGAACGCAGAGGGTGAAGCGAGGGAAACTAGCAAACAGGGGGTGATTTCAAGGTCACCGATGGGTAATCGGCAGGGAAAAAGATTGTTAAAATGGCGGAAGACACGCTGTTACTATACAGAGGTTTTCAAAGTACTTTCATAATTTTACTGATGAAGAAATCAATCCACAACCCAAGACGATGCCCCAAGTTACATTTTAAGCTGGTTCATAGTAATGAGAAATTATTTTCCAACAGATACAAGATGCACAGATACAAGCCTGGAGGAGCCAATTAAGTCTAGAAGCTGATGCAGGTAGACAAGTCATATAAATAATGCAATGACATCAAAGGTTATTCGGAGCACAGCAGGAACTTATCTTCAAAAAACTTCTTATGCATACATTTACACATGTAAAACTTTGTGTGTGGTCTGTATCAATGATGAATGAATAATGAATGCATTAAGTATGTCGCAAAGCTTCGAATCTCTCTGTACACCACATTTGTAGAAAGTGTTCTTTATTTAGACATGAGATTCATGGAGGGGACACATTCAGATTGTTAGCAATATTTCTTGGGTTGCTGATATTTCTTAAAATCTCTTTGTATGTAATGTTATTTATCTGATTGGTTATACATTTAAAATGCCTCTGCGTTAACTTAATCCGGGAAAATCTCAAACTAGTAATCCATGAAGAATCCTGTCAAGTGAAGTCAGGAGTAAATTCAAGAGTTCTAATAAAATGGTTCAAGTGATGGCGGACAATAGAAAAATGTTCTTGATTCGCACACTAACTTTTCTGACATGTCTTGTTTTAGGATTTTATATTGAAACAAACTCTAATTGAATTGTTCCAGAATAAATCAGGGAGTTATTTTTATGTTTTCAAAGAGTCAGCTTTGGGTCAAGTGCCAGTGGTCTAAAAGTCTTGGCTTTGCTAGTTGTCCTCCTGAGACCAGCTATATGAGTTCCTCTGTGTTTGGCAAGGAACAGATGGCGATGTACACACACACACACACACACACACACACACACACACACACACACACACACACACACACACACACACACACACACACACACACACACACACACACACACACACACACACACACACACACACACACAAATACATTCATACATCTGGGATAGCCACAGGAATTCTGGCTCATATGGTTCATAAAACATAATGTGAGGGTAAAGATAGAATCTAACGTCACATTTTCAATATCACACATCAAAATACAGAAAGACAGAAAGAATAAAGAAAGAAAGGAATGAATAACATACAAATGGGAGAGAGAGCGAGAGAGAGAGAGCGAGAGAGAGAGAGAGAGAGAGAGAGAGAGAGAGAGAGAGAGAGAGAGAGAGAGAGAGAGAGAGAGAGAGAGAGAGAGGATGCTACCTCATGAGCCTAGCAGGCATGCACTACATGTAGGTCAGCCAGCACAGAAATAACTACGCTGTGTGTACTTGTGTGTGGTAACCTCATACACTCTACTACTGGCCAATCATGGCAGATTCTTCATTCTACACATTAACCAATCAAAGAAGACGCCATACATCAACACTTCAAATATGGTCACGTGATCAGCTTTTCCCAGCTGTGTGTTTAGTTTCCACGAGTGAATTTTACTGTATATATTTATATATTGCCTCCTCCCTTTTTAAAATGCTATGTGAGGATATGCTGACTCCTGCTGAAACCTCGCAGCTACAAATATTAACTGCAGCAGAAAAAGCAGAGGCGTATCCCATTAATGGACTCAATTTATTGAATATTTTATAGTAATCAATTCTAAAGGGACAAATAGCAAAAATGTCAGAGCGTCAAGTCTTGGTAGAAAAATAATTTGACCCAAATTTCACCCAACTTTTGTATTCATGAAAAGAGCAAAATTTCAAAGTGGCTTGTTTGGTGCATATTTATCCATGTAGCTCTCAGTCTCGGCCCCCTAGCAGATGGCTCTGACTGCATTGCCCCCTGGTGGCTCAAACTGGTAATTGCATTGTTTAAAAAATGAGTGGAATAATTACATCTGGCATGACCAGATATTTTATAAATATTTTAAATAACACAAAACAACTAAATGGTGGTAGGTAATACATCAGATTTCAAATACTGCTTTAGTAAAAAAAAATATTACCTGGCTGACGATGGGAGCAGCAGGACGCAAAAAACTAAACTTACTGTTGCACTATCTGGACATCTTGCTGTGCCAACCTTGCAATAAAGGTTTCCTAAATGCCATGTATGTAAATGTGATGTCAGCTTACTAATTGATTGCGGGTTTTGTGTAGATTTAGACTTGTATACGTTTATTCCACTTTGTTTAAACGGCGAGGTGGAGAGGCCTCGTTCACCTGTTGCTGACTGGTGAATGTGACGCTCGTATAGGCCTTGCTGGATACACCGTGACTCTGTTTGTGGATCTACTGATCGCTGTGGATTACTTTTTTTCCGTGTCATTGGATTACGGCAAAATACGGATCTTATTTCTCTCAACGTGTTTTAACGTTTTATGGTGAGTTTGGAGAGGCATCTCAACAGACTGGAGGTCCAACACTGATTGTGCACCGTTACATTTTAGTTGAATTTAAGTGTCGGGGCATTCCGCCACCTTCTGTCTATTGCGTTCCAAGACAGCCGTGCCGCGATTGGATTTCATGAGGGCGAATTGTTAAATTGTTACAATGTAATTTAAAATCTGCTTTAAAAATAAACAGATGTGTTTTGGAATATAATGTTCAGCTTCGGCAGTTTTACCTATGTGCTAAAATATACAATGACTGACGAAGCCTAGTGACGAGTCCATAGCAACCAGTTGAATTGTTATTTCCCAGTGTCCTTTGCTGAATGGTCTCAGTGTTTTATTGTTTTATTTCATGTGAATACTAGTTTACTAGATGAGTAACTTAGTATTTTAAGTAATGCATTAATGCAGGAAGTGTGCATTTAGTTTCCATGCTTATTGTGTTTCCACAACAATGTTAGTGAGTAAATCTACTGAAATGGCCACCGCACCATAACAGAGGAGTGTGACATGCAAGGGGAGGGTCATTCCTCTTTTTCAAATCATGTTGGAGGGTCATAGAAAAATGATCACTGGTGAGGGGAGGGTCACATCTTTTTAGCCTAGAGGTCCCAAAACTCCTCCGGTGGCCCCTTAATTAAATAACAAAGGAAACAGCTTTGTCAACCTCAACAAATCATAATTTCTACCACAACTGTTGCATTTATACTGTGTGTGTGTGTGTGTGTGTGTGTGTGTGTGTGTGTGTGTGTGTAGCTCCTCAGAGATTAGTCTGCTTAATGGGATTGGCTACTCTGGCTGTTCTCAGGCATGACCTGGTCTGAACTATTTCATATTAGCTTGCTAGCCAGTTAGCTGAGGTGAATAAACAAGAAAAGGTCACACAGCTAACACATTTCTGTTCCTGTGCAGGGAATGCAATCTGCTAACAGCAGTTGTAGAAAAATAAAATAAGAAAAGGAGAAATTAACTTTTAACTTAAATGAAAGCCTTCATCACAAACTGCTACTACTACTACTACTACTACTCTCGTTCATAAGGCTATCAGCCCCACCAGAGAGTGAGTATCCCGTTTGCAGCCTTTTTCAAATGATTTCAGGTGAATTATTTATCAGAGACAAGCGCTGGTCAATCCTTGCCTCCAGAGTTGACCCTGGTAACCAGCCTAGTTGGGCTGATTGTGGCTGAGATCTGGGACCCGATAGCCAAATGTTAGCTGGCTTTTGCCCATGCATAGATTTCGGAGTTGGCTTAGTTTCAGGGATGTGGACTTGGAAGGATTTAGGCTGATAAACGGCTCTATTTAGCAGCACTCTAGCTAGCTTTGGGTCAGTAAGTGACTGAAAAGCATTAGACATCATAGTTCCATTCAGTTATTGCACCAAACATTGATATTGGATTGTGTGATTAAAAGCATTTTAAACTTAGGGAAATAATGAGCAAGGAGAATACAAAAGAAGCTGGCTTTGTCACTTAATACAGCAGGGTACCCTTTTCATTGAAAGGACCCAGTAAGCCACAAAAAATGCTTGAATTTTTATGATCGGTTTATGATAAGTTGTTGGTAAGTTGACTTACTCCTATCTTATTATAGTTATGTTGTCTCCAGGCCTGCATCAAAGTAATGAATTTAACACCTCCTCACAACTCACTATGATGACCCGCTTCCCACCCCACCTTCAAGGGTCAGGGTCATAAACAAGCTGATACAACTTGGGTTTTATCTGGCTCTCTTATGCTCCTTTGTTTAACATTAGGACATGTTTTCCATCATGGTCAATGTCGAGGTGAATGAGTAAAGTTAGTGTTTTTTAGTGGACTTTTATTTATTCAGTGGACTTAAGTGTTCAACAGTTGTTAGCCTGCAAAGTTCAGAAGAGAAATAGTTAGAAGTAGCATTAGCAGGCAGCCAGACCCTGGACTAATTCCTCTTAATTACTCAGTTCCTCTTGGCTGCCAGCATCCCTGATCCTTAGCACTTAAAGTTGTGGAAACATGAATCAGGGATTCAGGGATCATAGTTTTTCAGAAGGATGTGAGACACATCTTGTTCCAAAATAATTTGGGAGGCGCCTATAACACTGATATATGTGAGGACAACCTGTAGGTTGTAGGCCCTGTTTACACGATGACGCTGGCGGGTGAAAACGACAAAATATTTTATCGGATGTGCCTTTTGTTCATACGGCGATGGCATTTTTGGGGCTTAAAAACGCAAAAAAGTGAAACCACCTTCCAGAGTGGAAATCTTAAAAACGCTCCACCGTCGCTTTAACGTCTAAAGGGTAAAAACGCAAAAGTCTGAAGACAGCAGTATTGAGAGAGACGAGAAAAAGGCGTTCAGGTAGTCTGTTGTTACGGAGTAGGCTACAGAAATTATAGGCTCCTGTTATCTAAAAGGTTTTCAAATATGGCTCAATATTTAAATGATTTCGACAATGTGGATAAGGTTGTTATAGTTCAATGACCATATGTAGGCTATTCATTTGAGCCAGAGTAGGCTACAACGTTGCGGATGAGGAGAAAGAGAGAGAGCGAGTGGCAGCGGCCAGCAGGCAGAAGAGGGTCTGCTTCAGCCTCCTCTGCCCGCTGCCTCTCGCTCTCAAGCAGCGGCTGAAGGGCTGCGAGGCTCAGGATATTGGTAGTGCTCCCGAGGGTGCTGTGCTGTGGCTTATCACGGTCGACTGTGTCGGTCGTCATCAGACAAACATGCAACTCCACCTCCTCATCTTTCCAGACAAGCTTTTGTTGTTCACGCCGACATGTTTTGGTTTTACGCTACTAAGGAGAGAAGTAGAAGGAAGGTTCTCCGTAGGCGCGCAGCCTTGGTGGTGTTGTGTGGCAGTTCCACCTAGCCGCCTGGCGTGCATACTCCATCGAATTTCACACACTTTTGCGTCACCATATGCACGCAGATTTCCCCCCCAAAACTCTTGTCTAAACGCAGAATAAAAAGTGAGAACACAACCCCACTTTTTCGTTTTCTCTTCAGATCATTTCCGTCTAAACATAGCTTAAGACAGGCTTTAGAAAGAGGTTGATACTGGCTTAACACCGTAAAAGAGAATTAGAAAGAAAATACAGATTTGTTTGTTTTTTCCAAAGGATGCCTTATGTATATAGATACTATGTAAACTCAAGTTTGATTTAAAACAGGCTTTCAAACCTAAACTGTGCATGAAAAAACACAGAGCCAACCAAATTCACCAAACTGTAATGAGTTTTACATACACCACACATTGATAAGAAAGGTAACGGTCTGCTGGTCATTTATTACGGACATTGATTTGGCCTCAGTTAACCTACTCTCTACCATATTTACAAGACTTGGGCCATTTTTTCTAAATGAAAGACACAGCAGGCAATAAATTGTAAATAAAGTAAGTGAAGATACGTTACATTGATTGAGGATGACGAGTTGTGACGGTCCATCTTCACACTGGCCCAGTAGGTGTCAGCCTTACTACAAGAAGGGCTATCCAAACACCTACAGACTTAGTTTAATTGTTCACAACAGGTGTGGATCTTTCAACCTTTCGCTGAGGGTCTCATGAAGTGAGCTAACCTGTGACAGCAGCCCTACAGTGCATTGCTGTGTTAGTCCCACTGCAGATGCATAGCTTTGGGCTCAATAGTCCCACAGCTGCTTGGGAAGTTCTCTCCCTTCTCTCCTCTCCTCTCCCTTTATGCCTTCTCCGTTGATTAATTTCTCAGCCGTGACCCCTCCTCACAGTTACATCACAGTGCCAGCTGGACGGTTGCACAGATGAATGGATCGGTGGAATGATGTAGCAAATCCAGTAAAATAACCCAGACAAGCTAGTTATACGAGGAACTCATGCATTCACTCACAGACTTGATCTTTCCTCTTCCTTCAGTCTTTGTGTGTTCCATTCTCTTCTTTGTCCCACCTAAATTAGCCCTACCTCTGTAAAGTCTATTAGCAGCCTAAGGTAAGCCTCTTAGGAGAAACGTGTTCTCTTGGAGCACGGAAAGCCAGTGGCACTCACTAAGGCCAAACAACAAGCACACAATGACAAAAGCAGCGTGGGATTGAAGATGGGATATATCAGAGAGGAAAAGAGGATTGAAAGATAGAGAAGAGAATACTGATAGAAAGTCAAATCGACATACTGTATGTTTGACAACAATCTCCTCAAGCATATACTACTACTACTACTACTACAAATATGTTTAGTAGATTTTTTTAAACTGCACGTTCATTAGTTGAAGGATTTACATAACCAAATGCATCTCCGATCAACCCAATGTATAGTGCTCTTTTTGTATGCATTTTCGTTTTGTTTACCCAGAATGCATATACTAAAGAGTCAAAGAGGGTCAAATAGGGAGATGGGAGGAACAAATGAATCAAGCAGGATGCGAGAGAGTGTACTGAAACATCCTCCAGCAGTAATCTAGCAGTCTCTCTCTCTTTTTTTTTATCCATTATCTTAATGAGATAAACGAGATTAACTGGATGAATGTGAGATGTAATCCCTGCAGTCTATTTGTATATCTGACAACACACTGCAGACTTATTTGTAGTTAGCTAATAAGCAACTCATGAACTGGCTCCAAGACAGTATTGCTTACTAAGGTGTAAGGGGCCAAAGTGTTTGTCCTCCAAGCAGACAATGTGGTATAAACACTTACAGTAAGTAGAGTCCATGATTAAGCACAATCAAGACTGAGTCGATAATGAGATTAAATCTGACTCAAGACCCAGCACACACACCATTAGTCCCTTTAGTTTGTTTAGTTGTTGCTTCAAACAAAGCACCTGAACCCCATGCCTTTCCAATGTCAGAATTGTGGGGGCTGCATCCAACAATTTCCATAACTTTTCGAAACCAACAATCCGACAAGAACAACCGATACATGCAGCCATTGGCCAGGTGTGCGAAGATGACAAAGTATGCAGGATTTGGACTTTTTCTCTCAAGCTCTAGTCTTTCACATAGCTACTTCTCGCCCCCTTTCCTCGCATGATGCCCCTCTCCAAGACAGACACAACTTCTGTCTTTAGGAAAGGTCGGAAGACACGTTGTACAAACTAGTTCAAGTTGTAGCTCTAAGCATACCCTGGCCTTTACACATAGTCATATTTGTAGTTATGTTGTAATGAAAGCATAATCAGTTAAATTCTCAATCCCTCCATTGTCTAGACTCGGTATTCCTATGCAGTGTCGGGGGGTGTGGGGAGGGGGGGGTTCTTTCACTGGTTCTGCTGCTTTTAATTGGGCCATGCCTTTCTGAGCATGGACATATATGCATAATGCTTAATTTTGCCATCCTTTTTTTAGCCAAGTGTTCTCTCCGGCCTTGAGACAAGTCAGCCAGCCAATCAACCAACCAGCGAATCAGTCAGTTATCTACACAGACAGTCAACCAGTCAGATAGCTAGTCTTTTGAAGTGTCTGTCCCATCAACCCAGTTTCCTGTCTCTCTGGGTGTCACATGTTGTCACAACCAACAGCTGAGCAACAGCTCAGCATTCCCATTAGAGTCACTTCATTAAAGCACAGTACGTATAGGATATCACCTTATAACCTGTTCATTCACAAAGTGCAGCACACCATCTGTGCAATAAGCACCCTGTCGCCAATTTGATGTGGCTAATTGTTCGCAGGTGCACTTAGTTTCCCATCATTTACTAAGCCTGTAGTTTAACGTGAGACACTTTATTTGCATGTCTTAGGTTAAATCCTCTCCAAAGGTTTTCAGGTCTCGATCTCACTTTTAATAAAACATCATGCTATCTTGAGGGCATCTGGCAGCTTAGCACACAATTTCAACATAAAAATGAAAATGTAGACTGTAATGTATAATGTAATGCCATCATGAGGGATCATAATAATTTAGAAAATTTTATCCGAGGCTGCACGTCCACACTCTCACACCCTGTTTACTCTTTTTTCTGCCATTCTCCTCTGCTCTACTCTAATCTGCTCTCTTCCTGTGCCTCACCTTTGTAGTAAGGATGCAGATGCAGTCCATCCTCACCAGTCCAACTGGCAAACCTTCACCGAAACATCTTCCCGCTGCAACTTCCACCACTCAGCCGCTTGTGGCTTTTGTTGACATCCTTCTGCCGTCTGTCCGTCTCTGTCTCCTCTTTCTCACCTTCTTCTTTCATCCCTCAAGCACTCTCTCCTCCTTTTTTCATGTCCTCTCCACCTGCCCTTTCATCGGAACAGCCAGAGAGGACTTCTTCGCTAAAATAGAGGCCGACTCGGAAACATGGCAGCCGTCCCGGTGTGCTTCAACCCACCCTTTTGTTTTCCAGCTGCTGTCTTTGTTCTATGGCAGCAGGTAGCCACATTTTGACCTCAAAGAGTGCATTGGCTCCAAAATATATATCCACACACGTGAAGAAAACACTCAACACACAAAAAAGCAAATACACAGAGACAAGCACAAAAATGCATAAATATGGATGCACAGGCAAATACTCAGACAGACAGATGTGTATACACAGGCATAAGCACACACACAAATACTTATGCCACACACACACACACACACACACACACACACACACACACACACACACACACACACACACACACACACACACACACACACACACACACACACACACACACACACACACACACACACACACACACACACACACACACACACACACACACACAGTTTTATCAGGTCAGTCTCTGACAGGAGTGGGGGGGTTAGACTGAGTGAAAAGTAACAGCCGTATAGCAATGGATGCTCTACTTTCAACTTTGGGTATTGGCGTAGTCAAAGCTCCATATGCACCCTGAAGCTTCACACAAAGATGATTCCACTCACTCAGGATACTGGGGTCTTTCAAGATACACAACATCACTACAATTGATGTTACTGTACTATAACTACTATACAGTATAAGACAAGCTGAGCAGAGAGACATAGGAAATGTCCAAATGTCACAAAAACACAAACACACACATACACAATTTTTTACATTTCTTCCTGTTCCTGTCCTACTCTACTTCTTTCCAGCTCCACCCTCATCTGGCCCTGCACTCATTGTTGGTTGTCTCATGATGCTCACTGCTGCCAAGTGCCAACAGAGAGTTGTCTGCACTGGGTTGTGCTAACGAACATTATTATTGGTTCTCAATTCATTCTACAGTACAGCCATTTAAAACTAGTAATTTCATTCATTAAACAGTCCAGTAACAGATGCAAAGAAATGTGTTTCATTAATTGTGAAATTCTGTGCCGATATCAATACCGATGTTCAAAAGTAACAATTTAGCTTATACAGATGTCTTTTGTTGTGGTTGTTTATTTGTAGGTGTTATTATGTATTCCCTCTTTAGTGCCAGGGAAACAAAAAAATAATAAAAATGCATTACACTATCTTTGAATGATCATAAATTCAATCATACAAACAACCTTATAACCTTCTTTCACATGAAAGTTTTTTTTTTATGAAAAAAGAACTGCTTTATTTAAAATGCCTTTTTAACCTTTAATCACACCATTTAGCCAGCACAAAATTGATGCAACGCAACAGATTATCAGCTGCAACTGCAATCTGTGAATGTCATCTTATATGCCGATAGGGCGATTGTAGTCAACAAGGCGAATATCTGCTGATACTGATGTTCGGCCGATAAATTGGTGCATCACAGTCTTATTTCATTTCAACTTTGGCCACATAACCAAATAAAATTCACTTTTTTGTGTGATAACTGACATAGGGTCAAAAGAAAAGAAAACTAAATGAACCACCCCAAGTTTATAAATATAAATGAATAAGAAAGACCTGAGCAGCACATGAATGTACCACCAAACCCCAACGCAATACAAGCAGTATTTAGCTGGGAGGAACTGCAGAACTATATTGAAACCAGCTTTTGAGTATAAACCAAAGTTAGTCAATATAAGCCCAATAACCCAACATGTGGACTGTCAGCAGCAGATCAAAGCAACAATGTGTACTGTGTAAGCCTGTGTTCAAACAGCCCGAAGATCACAAAACCATTTCAGCAAGATCAACAAGACAAAACCTGTTGCATGAGCCCATCTCTGAGCTCTTTCTGCTGACTCTTTACTTGAGAATTTTTTTTTTTTACTGAATTGAATTGATTCCTGTTGTCATATTATGTAATGAAATTTAAGACAGTGTTCAAACAGCCAGCCTCCATAAACGATCTGTCCATCTAATTCTGCTCTCTGCAGCCACCAGCAGAGACACGTTGACGCTAGTAAAAACATGTTTGCCCTGTATCACAACTATTTCCATTTAGGAGATGTCATATTTTATACATGAAGCAACACACCCAGTCATAGGTCCATGAAATTGCATCTTCTATGACTATGATTCTTCTATATTAATCCATAAATGACAAGACAGTGTTTAACCACAGCAGGGGGCAAAAATAAAACCTGGTGTAATAGTGAAATAAAAACCTTTGAAGAACAAAATGCCATTATCAAGAACACCTAGTCCGTCATGGTAAGGAAGATTAAAAAAGATTTATCCAACCCTACTTCTGACAAAAAGACAATGATGACAGCATATATCTTCTTCCAAGCAATGTTTTTCTGATGTTGCAGCATGACAGAGTATCATAATAAATGTATATACTAGCTGACAGACCCCAGCTAAATAAAAACTGAATCTGAAAAATCTGAATATGGTGAGGCTATAAGGACCATGGAAACTACTAGGAAATATCTGCCACCTGACCATTTAAACATATGCAATGGGAGAATGATACAGTACATCACCAAACATGGCAAGGTCTCCTGGGTACAAGGAGAACATGTATGCTATATTTTCACTTAAACATAGTTTCTCTTAGACTCAGGAGAGTAATATAACCTCACTTCTTTGCCAGAAGCATGCACCTCAAGGTTGTCACCCAACAACTAACATCACTTAACGACTTTGGATAGAAGGCACTACGTATTATACTCTGTTATTAACTCTGGAGAGATTTGCTCTGGGTTTCCTGAGGCACAAAACTACGGTGGCCGACAGGGGCAAACACCCTGCAACTTAAGAAAACACATGCAAATAGACAAAACCCAAGCAAATTAAGAAAACAACTTCATTAATTTGACAACACATGCACAGCATTCAGCAAACGCGCTGCAAATACACACAACACAACCAAATACACAAACGCGCTGCAAATACACACAACACAACCAAATACACAAACGCGCTGCAAATAAAAAACGATGCAAAAAGAAAAGCACACATACCCCGAAAACAAATGCAACAAAAAAACGCAGCAGATCCAGATTACACAACGGAAGTTCTACAGACCTCTAGAGGGAGCAGCTAGTGGAACAGCTTCATGTTTGAGCCCACGGGGAGAGCGATAGAGAGAGAGAGAGAGAGAGAGAGAGAGAGAGAGAGAGAGAGAGAGAGAGAGAGAGACGGGACACGTTCAATCTCAGAATGGTGTGCAACGGTGAGATCATAGACTGTAAATAGTAAGTCTATGTTTGAGATATGTTTTGGTGGGTGTGTCTCGGCTCAGGTCACAGGTGATACTCAATCAGCAGAGACGTCTGTAAACTTGTGGTAATAAAACATTTAAAACTGCATCAGCGTTTAATGTTGATGTTTGTTTAAGCCATATTACACGAGAGGGTTTAATTTCGAGGTCCGAAATTACTGAAGTATAGGCCTCCTCAAGTGTAATATTGTGATTATGCAACAAAATAAGTGATCAATCTGTATTCATATTGTGGAGCAATTCGCTCTTGAAATACAAAAAAAACAAAAAACAGACAGGATTTCTAGTCCCTCCCTGTTTAGTAAACCAGACAATTTACCGTGGGATTTAACTGAATAAATCACGCCCGCACATAAACACAAAACTGCTTTGCTAACTCCATCGTGTTGTAAGTAAGACATCTGCTGAAAAAGTTATTGTATTCATTAGCATGATTGCTGTACTGTTTAGTTCAAAAACACCAAAGTACGAAGACATAGCGGACCAGACGCGAGCTTTTGTTTTGAAAAGTCGAAGCTCGGGGACAGCACCAGCCGGGAGGGTATGAGACGAGAGCATAGACTGTATATTAATAATATATTATGTTATTAATAATAATAATAATATGAATTGAATATACAGTCTATGGACGGGAGGGCATGAGACGGGAGTTCTCTTTTTATTATGCAGCCATACCCAAATCAAATAAAAAGGCAGAGAGCTCCCGTGGGGTCAAACATGAAGCTGTTTCACTAGCTGCTCCCTCTAGAGGTCTGGAGAACTTCAGTTGTGTAATCTGGATCTGCAGCGTTTTTTTGTTGCATTTGTTTTCAGGGTTTGTGTGCTTTTCTTTTTGCATCGTTTATGTATTTGGTTGTGTTGTGTGTATTTGCAGAGCGTTTGCTGAATGCTGCGCATGTGTTGTCAAATTAATGAAGTTGTTTTCTTAATTTGCTTGTGTTTTGTCTATTTGCATGTGTTTTCTTAAGTTGCAGGGCGTTTGCCCCTGTCAGCCACCGTACAAATAACCAGAGAGGTCTTACCTTGTTGGGGGTCAGCGGGCTTGTAGCTGGCCTGGGGCTGGCTGGACCATGGCTAGGGCTAGTGGAAGTGACTTTTGCTGGCCCGGGACTGGTTGGACTAGGGACAGAGACCAAGGAAAGAGGTTGTCTGGAGGTGAACTCTAAAAACTGCTGTCTAAATCATCAGGGATTGAGTACAAACATTTTGAAATGAGTTTTGTGTTTTAATTTTTGTGGAAAATAATAGAACGAATAATAAGTTAACATGAACAGTACAGCTGACCAAATAAAGAAATGGACCACCTGTAGTAACTTCAACTTCACCAATGGGAAATTAATGAAACAGCAATCATAGCTCTTAGCATACTGTTTTTTCCACATTATCTTAGTATCACTATCAAAGTTTCAATAATCAGGATTGTGACAATGTCAGCATACTGTTCGATCAAATTGTGTCCTACTTTGTTTTTGCCACATATTTGGTGTTAATTGCTCATTGTTGTAGTATTTAGCACAGCATTGTTGTGAACAGTTGTAAAGTCTATTGTACCCTAAAAACAATTAAAATATATGGCTGTTGGACATACCTCATATGTTTAGTCAAGGGCCCCGGAGGACCTGTGGGGCTGCGGCTGCTGAAGGTGAATTTTCCCTGGTTGGGGATAGTTGGACTTGTGCTGGGAGTGCCTATGCCTGGGTCCTTGCTGGTCGCAAGAGCTGTAGAGACTACAACAGCGTCTGGGACTCTGTTTAGACCTGGGCTGGTGATAGGAGTGGTGCTGGTGGTGGTAGGTTTGTCCGGAGTGGATGGAACCACAAAGCCTTGGATGCTGCTGGAGACGAGGGCTGAGACAGTCACCAGGTTGAGGTCTGGAGAGACAGAATCGTTTTGTGGATTGGTGGAGGTGATGGAGATTTCTGAAGAAACATTAGAGTTGGTAGAGGTAAGACGTGGCTTTGTTCCATTCAGGGATGCTCCAGGAGATATTTTTATGGAACCAGTGGGGGTTTCTACACTATTCACAGTGACTCCGGGGGACGTGGCAGCAGTGGGAGAGGAGGGCATAGGAGTCTCTGATGCCAATGATTTGGAGGCTCCAGGATGGACAGGAGGGGGGGGAGCGCGGTACTTCACCTTGGCTGGCTGTGACTGTGGAGTAATGGACTCTGTTGCAGGGGAAGATGGCTTTGTTGTGGGTGTCCCGGATGGGAGTGGAGCAGCATGGGACTTGACTGACTTGCGTTTGGGGGTCAGGGGTTTTGACTGGGACCACCCTCCAGAAGCCTGGGGGCTGAGGGGACCAGAGGCGGCCTGTGGCTGGGCTGATAGCTCTGTTGGGAGGTTACAGGAGGCAGGGAGTTTCCATGGACCATCTGTCTGGTCCACAGAACACCTGCTGTCTGCAAGGATGGTCAACTCATAGCATTCCTGAATGTCTGGAAGGAGAAGAGCAGAGATTAGAGCCATGATAAATGACTGAAAGTTTTAGTGGATTAGTAAATGAGGTAATAATGACACATTGAAGGGATGGATGAATGAACGTATAACTGTATAAATGAAAGACTAAGAAGTAATGTTTTTTCCAAAGAACACAGAGCAGTAGAGGTGAAGCATTGAGTTGATTATCACTTAATCTTTCCATACATTACAAATGTCACTTTGGGCTCTGGGAAACTGTGATGGACATTTCTTAGTATTTTTAGACACATTATGGACCGAGCAACTGATCGATAAAGCGGTAAATGGAAAAAAAAAAATTGGCAGATTTATCTATGATGAAAATAATCATTGATTGCAGCCCTTTAAAGCTGTTCTAAATACATTAGAACCCCTTAACCACTACTATATATTGTACATAGCATTCAGAATCAAGCAAAGTGAAGCTGATGCAAAAGAATCTCAATTATTTTACTTCTGCTTTGTGCATTGGTAGAGAAACCAAAGGAGGCCTCTAGTGGCAGCACAGTGATACTGCTACCATTGTTACATAGAACAGTAGCTCCTGAAGTATTTAGGGTTCAGCAGTTAAAAGAGGAATTGCTCATTATACTGTCATTTCCCTTATAGTAATAAACACAGACTGACAGAATGTATCAGAGTGACTGTTAACGATTTGAGGACTTTCCTTTCCCCTCTCCACATACAGAACTGACAGGCGATAACAGGCAGATGGTTGTGAGCTCAGGCTCCTACAGTAATGAGTTACTCTAGCAGCCTGAGCTCACAACAGTTTGATGGTCATAAAAGGGATGATAAACAGGAAGAAAAACAGAGGTACAGCATGTGGGAAGAGGACAGGGAATATACAAACAGTTGGAAGAGGATGTGTAAAGAGAAAAGGAGAAGAGTGAAGTGTACACAGGGAATTTAACAGTACAATACATACAAATTAACATAAAACAGACATCAAGGATAGAAATTACAAAGTACAGTAACACACAGCCACATCCATGGATGTAGAGTAGCCTATATTTAAACACATTACAGGAAAGATGAAAAGAAGACAAGGATCAATAGTAACAAAAGAAAAAAGAGACAGCGCTGGTTCAAGATACAGCTTGATCAAAGTTCAAAGTCACAAACAGGAACTCAGCCTCATGTTTAGTGAACAGCAAACACGCAGAACAGAGATAGGAGTGTTACTTTAAGAACAGTGGTGTGGGCGTGGCACAAAGCAGGAAGGAACAGGGACTGAGAACCAGTTTGTTGAACCACATGTGCCCAGTGTTTTGCTTCTAATAAGCAATAGTTCACCAAAAGCAGAACTAATCAGTTAGACACTGGCTGTTAACTCTTCAGTTTTGGGAGGAATGTATACTTGTTACACATTCTTTAAATGTATGCAGACTTTCTACAAAGGGTCCTGTGTTTTCTGTGACGGGCCACATTACGCCTACATTCTGATCTCTATTTTCTCATGTGATGCATAACATATTGTAGACACCGCAGAAACTAGTTCTACCACAGTGCTCAGCTCCTTTTCTTACGATCAGTCCTAGCCTTCTGTCTGCTTGCCTACAAGCCGACTGTCTCATAACCAGATCTGTTTATCTTCATTTGGACAAAAACACACATAAGTGCACCTGTCTTCAAGCCATTGGCGATTTTAGATCCTTTTTAGGGGGGCTCAAGCCCCCCCTAATTTCATCTCAGCCACCCTAAAAATTATAATAATAAAAAACTTTTTTTTTTAATCAATTTTAGAGCTTAAGTGAGAGTTTGTGAACTTGTCGGTTAGTGACAGAGGACAAACAATTACCATAAAAAGAAACATAGTTTTGGCCAATCAGAGGTGGTTGTGCCAGACTCCCGCCTTTGGCTGAGTCTCTATCTGATCTGTCAGAGGAAGAGCAGGAGTGCGGTTGTGAAGTTTAACGTTGGTAGTCCCCAGAGAAGAAGTTGGTAATTTCATGGCGCAGATTAGAACCCAAATTGAAACGTAAGCAACTCAAATTGCTGAATGTTAGAACGTTGTGTCAAATTGGTCGTTATAACTGTGACTTATAAAGTGTCAGGTTTAGTTCCATCATAGTGTTAATAGTGTCAAAAAACGTTAGTTGACTGTATCAGTGTCACATTGTCATTTGGGGCTGAGCCCCCCTAAAGGTCTGATCCTATAGAAGATAGGCTTCAAGCCTTCATATACAGTCCCAAACACAGTCTCCTTCCTGACACACTCACTGCTCCGTCAATGTCAAAGACATACAACTGAACCTGGCTTCCACGTACAGTAGCGACACTGAGTTCATGAACTTGTTGTGGAGACCAGCACAAGAACCAAGTTAACGGTCAGTTCACCTAAATTACAAAAATACAATGGAATCTAGCCATATAGACAGTTTCTGGGTTTTTTTGCCAAGGTTTTGAGATAATGTCATCATTTCACATTACTTTTGAAGAACTGCTAACTAAAACCGCTTTCCATTAACAACGTCCCATTTAGGCTACTAATCAAGAAAAGGTAGAAAATAGTGAAAACAGCCCGTGGCAGGTTAAATGGTTTAGCCCAATCCAAACATCTGAATAAGAGGGAAAAAATGTGGGTGAGTTTTGTGATTTGTGGACATACAGTAACCTTTTAATCTATACGCTAATTTAAATACCTTGATCTCTGGTAATGGACTATGGAATGTAAAATGTGGTCAAGCCCAGGAAAATGTGCATCAATTCACACAGACAAAATAAAATGTATGTATGTAATAATGAACAGAAAATTGTTTAAATAAAGCTTAATTTAAAAGGGGGGCAATCCTTAATCTGCATTCACACTGTCAGCCACAGAATCAACAAGTCACCTTTTATCTCCTACAGATGTCAAATCCAAGCATCGGCAGATAAAAGCTAACCAAGGCTTAAAAAAAAACAAAAAAAAAACATAAAAGGTATCACAGAGGAACTGGGTGAGTAAATGAACAACCAAACAGATATCCTTACCCAGCAGAGCACTAAAGAGCTGACTTTGGAAGACATTGATGACTCTGTCCAGAGACTGCTGCAGCTGAGAATCTTCCTCTATATGGCCCTGTTTGGTCTGGCTCTGGTTCTGCTGTCTCTGGTCAAGCTTGGTCCGATACTGCTGGAGAAGCTCCAGGGCTCGCTTAGCATCTAAACACAAAATATACAGGTAAATAACAAAAAGCCTTTTTCTAATAACTAATCACAGGAAAGGAGATATGCAATTCTCCAGGCACTCTTAAGTAGAGCAAGGAGATTAATGTACATTAAAAGCCTCTACTTAATTGAGGATTACTATGGTTAAAATCACCAGCTGGTTTGGACCACACAGGGTCTTGCTGGGTGAAGTTAATAAAAGACAACACCTGGCTCCATATAGTGAGCGTGGACATGGGTGTGCCAGAAGAATCTTTTCTTTCCCTTTCTGTCTCAACCACTGCCAGTATTCAGTTTGACATCAATGTTGAATTGCAAATTTGACAGCAACTAAAACTGAAATCTATCACTACAATAAAACTACAATAAAACTGAAAACTGGAGTTTAGAATGTGGTAAACAGTGGTAAATTCAGCCTATTTATGGCACACATAGTTGCCTATCTGCATTAATAATTAGGTTGTATTATGGCTTTACTGTATGTAAGTCTGATGCAGGACATGAGAGGAATACAATTGATGGTGTGAAAGAAGTCTGCAGACTAAATTCCAGGTTCCATGGCACTCTGCTGAACAGCTGATTAAACCGGAAGCACTGACAGCATCAACACAGCTACACTCCTAAATGCCGCTTTCTTTGAATGCCCAACGGAATTCAAAATAATTCCTATTTAACGAATGATTGTTTACGTATAAAGCAGAACATGTTTTCAGATATTAATCAGCACACACGCTTTGATACGGCATGTACATTTGGCAGTCAAAACATCTTGAACTTAATTCCCTCTTTCCATGCGCTGTGCATCAACGATCAGCTTGTAAACTACTAAAAGCAAATAAAAAATGAATATAAAATACCGCTTGGTAGAGTTATTTGTGTGCCGAATTTACCACAATGTTTGAATAATTAGTTAAAGTTCCTAAATGATGATCTAGACGTTGTATGCGTTCAACAGTAAACGATTTAGTGTTATATTGCGGGTGTTTTACAGAAGTTTCGGGCGAAGAAGAGCTTTGCAACGACATTAAAGCAACATTTTAGAGTGGTTAAACTGATTTTTTTCGATATCGTTTCTTTAGCAAATTAAAACATGTGGGTGAATGTACTACAGAGATATAAATATAGACAAACAAATCATTGTATGTACCTTTCTGTCGCACAGGCATGGTGACACGCTCCGTCCTCTGTGTCGCTGTGACAGGGTATCTGTTTTCACAGATGTGTGCGTCTGTCCCGGTACAGACTGCCTCCGAACCGGGACACCAAACTGACAGCACAACTGTCTACTCACCAACCTGTCTTTTTCTCAAAAGAAAAACTTTAAAAAGTGTGTGTGTAAGCCCGAGAAAGCCGTCACAGCGGCGGAGAAAAAAAGAAAAGAAACGTTGATATCAAACGTTGACAGTCACCGCGTGGACTTAGTACCCGGAGCTTGTTTTCTCTCTTTCCTTCTCTTTCACTTCAGCTATCACTCTCTGTCCCGTTTTTGTAAAACTAGTCTTTCATTTCTTCATTCAGGTGACTTGACTCCAGCTCCAAACGCTGTCGGACCGGTTCTTAGGCGGAACACAAACACACCTAGAAGTCCCTAAAAGACACACACACACGCACACGCACACACACACACACACACACACACACACACACTTCAAAACACCATTAACGCAGGTATGAGAGGCTCGTATTGTCGTTGGGATGTTGGTGGTATTGTCATGTTAAACAGAGATATCATGTCCAGTGGATAAAAACCTTGTTTATTCCAGGGCAAATACTGGATCTACATAATCCACTCAACTCTGGGTATAGATTTAGGTTTACAAACACTGATTAGTCTAGCTCCCAGAGGAAGATCTATAACCCCTCCCCTGCTCCTACTGTTTGAGGCTGCTACTAATAGATAGGCCTATTGCCATAGGCTTACATTTGTTGACTAAATTGGATGTTAGTGTACGGATATGAAACAAAAAGTCTGGTCAGATATTATAGCAAAAATGTACTTTGCGCTGTAAGATGCTTGCACACAAAAACACTACCACAATCCAAAAAAGCAAGGTGCATTATAGGGAACCAATTGAAATGTCGGTTGTAATCCCATGAGCTGCCCGGGCAAGTCCATCCCTGTGTGAATTTGGTGGTATTGTCATGGTAAAGAGTTGTATTGTGTTGAGTAGATTAAAGCTTCTCTTTCCCAGGCTTGTCCCTATCTCATGTCAACTACCAGGGCCTAGTTTACCCAAAACAACGCCTCAAATGAGTAACATTATACATTCGCTAATTAGCTTTTTTAGAGGTAAAAGAAAACCAAAAGCCTCAAAGTGCTTGTCAGACAATCTTGGTTTTCAAGATCAAGTCAATGTCTTTAGCATCTAAAGCATTAGAGATTGGGAATAGTTTTATATTCATATTTTATCAATTTATGTAAAATAGTTACTGTCAATGCTACTGCTTTCCCACTTTAAAACCATGGGGAGCAGCTCCCAGCACAAGAGCTAACACAAGTGAACAGTAACTCTATCTCCTCAAACTAGAAACTAAGTGAGTGACTGATGCAGAATGTCAAACTTTTATAGAAAGCCAAAGTGACAGTTGGTGGAGGGATTAATATGCCCTTAATGTCACTTAAAATAAATATATTACTGTCAGTTAATTGTAAAATTCTCTATATTTACCACCAAACCTGGTTGATGCAGGACACACATTAGTCCTGCATGTTGGACACAATATACTGTAATATGCTGTATTCTGACAGTGGAGAGACTGAAGGGACATGTCATCTGCATACACACTCAGAACACATACATATGAGCAGCAGCTGAATGCAGGTCACGGACTCGATGGTATTGTTATTGATCAGGTCAAGAGCTTATTGACAGCTTTAGTGGGTGCACAAAAAACCCTCGCGCACACAAACAGTCACACACACTGATGCCAGCATACATTATGCATCAGCGTGGGGAGAAATGAATGCATGGTTGTGAAAGTGGGTTGGTCAGTCAGCACACAGAAGTATCATTTTGTACAACATCCGTTCATAAAAGACTAAAGAGTAAAAAGGAAAGGGAACAAAAGGACTTCATTCTGCTTTCATCAATATGTGTGTGTGTGTGTGTGTGTGTGTGTGTGTGTGTGTGTGTGTGTGTGTGTGTGTGTGTGTGTGTGTGTGTGTGTGTGTGTGTGTGTGTGTGTGTGTGTTCTATTACCCTCTATTGTTAATTGTCGGCCTGTACCACAGTAAGCAGAGTTGTTCTACAGAGGGCACTGATGCGAGGAGAACAGTGGGGAATGGTACAAGACAGTCACAGGGAAGAAAGTTTAGCCAATGATACCTTATAATCCAGTCATGCATCTTATTATACAGTATATCACAATATAGTGGTAAGCTATTATGCAGTCAGTGAGCCGCAGTGGTACAGTTGTAGAAGTATTCTTATCCTTTATGTGAGTAAAAGTAGCAATACCACAGTGTAATATTCCATTACAAGTAAAAATCCTGCATGCAAGTAAAAGTACAGAAGTTCCATCAGCAAAATGTACCTGAAGTAAAAGTACTTATTCTGCAGGGAAAAAAACATTCTTACTGCATATGAGTTTTATATCATATTTCATTGATGCTATGTGTCATATAAATGTAATGGAGTAAAAAGTACAATATTTGCCTCTAAAATATATGGAGTAGAAGTATAACATAGCGTAACTGGCCATAAAATAGGCTATTATATAAATCAAGGCTGGCTAAAACTAACGTCCAGTTAGTTGAGAGCAGTAAGATTCGGTCATCATGCCAACTAAGATTTCGATATTGAAATTATAAGGTTCAATTTCCAGAAAACATCCTTATGAATTGATCAAAATTGGATAAATTTTTTCAGATTAATGTCCAGTGTGCAAAATCTTGTAGGAATTTGTATGCAATTTACTTATCATAGTCTCGCATTGCCGACCCATCTCCACAGCGCTGTGGAGTGTGTATACTTACCATAACGGACCAAACATGTTATATGAGCTGCTGAAAAATACAAACACTGACATGGTTTTCTACCTTAATTAGAAAGTCTGTGTGTGAGGCAGCTTGACAAACTCAGCTCTCCCTCTGTAATCCACAGCTCAGATAAGTGTCAAGAAATAGATGATATGGACGGATAGAGAGGGATGAAAAAGAGAGACTTTTAGACTAATGGACAGAGAGACAAAGGAGCATCTGCTGAGATGACTAGAGCCTCGGCTGACTTTAATCCACAAAGGAAACTCTCTCTCCTCTTTCCTCTCTTTATCTCTAGCTTCTTTTATTTACCTCTTCCCTCTTTTATTCATCCTACTTCATTCCCTCTATTACTTCATCACTTTCTCTTTTAATATTGTTTCTGCTCATTCCTTTCCTTCACCCCTTTCTCTTTCTTTTTCTTCTATTCTTTTCCATTTTTTTTCTTCCTCCGTTCCTTTATTTATTTTCCTTATTTGGCCCCTGCCTTGTCTGTTTTCGTTTTTGCTTTCTTTTTTTTCATCCCTCTTAATATGTCCTTAGCACTTCATTCCTTCATGACTTTCTTCCATTTTAAATCACGTTATTTCCTCCATATCCTTCTTTTGTCTCAATTATTATTCACCTTTTTCTTCTTAAATTGTTGTCTGTGTCAACAATAAAGATGCATAGAGGAGCAGAAAGAGATATATAAGGACAGAGCTCAGTGCACCAGGGGAGAAACCCAGATTACCAATAGTGACATTTTTATTGTTTGTACAATAGAGACTTTAGTACATTATTCAAAACACTTCTTATATACTGAAAAAATGGTACTTCCCAAAGCCCAAAATGGCTCCAGTATAATTGCTGCACAGCATTTTTTCAATTTTATACATATATTATTTTTTGTAAAAACTGTATCTTAAATAGTATGTACAGATAGCGTCTGCAAAATGCATTCTAAACACATGATATATATTATATATACTTCTGCAATTACAATTCTCCGCATTAATACTCAAACTTAAAACTGGAAGGATTTCAACTTGCATGTGCAAATAAATAAAGAAATAAATAGTTCTGTTAAATCGTCACTAAAATTTGTCCAACTTATAACTTGACAGCGATTCTCTCTTCGGAGGTCAAAGTACTTTTTGTCACACAACAGAAGAAGCAGCATTCAAGTTGGGTAGGTGTAGGTACTGCAGAAAGCATGAGTACATTCACAATCAATATGAGTCATTTTAAATTGGATTTCATTCACAGCTATGTACAGTGACACCGTCCTCAGCATTTGTTCAGCTCTTATGTAGTTTAAACACATAGAAAATGACTGTTTTTATAGTCATATACATATATATATAATATATATTTGTATAACACAAATTCACAATTACAGTAGAAATACATTTTATACAGTTTTGGATAGTACATGTGTAGGTCGCCAAGTCATACTGTGCGTACTTCCATCCATAACTTTGTTATAAGTGTCATTATTATAAAATATCACAATTTTTGAGCAAAGCTAAGGTATATCAATATATTTAGAAAGAATTACCTGAAACATGTAGTAAAAAATAATTATATTATCAAACCTTTTTCTCTGTTCTCATCACAATATCTTTGATATTTCAAACTCTAAATAGGGTTGGGTGGGTACCTGTGGTTAAGATGAAGTCTCTCAACCACAAGTCTAAACTGTGCCATTTTGTGTCCCTTATATTGAATTAACTAAATTCTAATGCTTATTAAGAGGGCTGACACAAAATGGGCACAGTATGACGCTGCCATGTCAAGTAAAAGCAAAGGACAGTGAATGATGTTGTTTTGTTCTGGATGAAACATTAGATGTTATGCAGAACAAAACAAAACTCGCTGTCATGAAACGTCTTCAGGACACGTGTTGCATTTTACAGAAGACAGAAAATGAACCTCTTCTCTCTTTTTCTGTGGCTGCTTGTCATGTCTTTATAAAGTTTCTGAAGCATGACCATGAAGATCAGATCTTATTAGACCACATTGACATGGGCTCCAGAAACCTCTCGTACAATCTCAGTTTCTACATCTGAGTCGACATTATATTCTTTCCCTATCCACCTATCATTTTGAACATTCACCAACAAAGATGGCAAATCTAAATATTTCCATGTACTTCTTGTGTCAATTAGCATCTCCTCAGGTTACAAAAGTTCTGAAATTTCAAGTGTAGCCAAAAGCCTTTGTGGCACAGTTCAGATCTTTCCCTGATTGTCTAAAAAGGGAAAATCTGCAGATTTACCCATTTAGACAGTATTATTATTGATTTATGCAGGGATATTATCTTTTCTCTTGTTGCGTTCTGCAGGGAGGGCAGAGGTCGGGACACTTCAGCAGAGCGGATGCTTGCTGACACCTGTATTTGAAGGCCAGGCCAAATGTCAAAAACCAGTTTCCTCTACTAACTAAAGCCACGCTACTGCTCTCACTGTGTGCAGATCAAATATGGGACACAAAGAGGTAAAGCTCTGATGTCTTGAGCCTGTGTAAATACAACCAGGGAGGGGCAGAGGGTCCATATGGCACCAACTATAGAACATCAGTCTTACTGAAAGTCAGTGGTATAATACATCTAGAGTCTCCTACAGAGTAGAGGACTCTAGAAGCCAAACAGAAAATGGCTGGCTGACAGTGACCAATGACATGAAAGCATGCTGTGACTTCATCGTACAACTCAAACAGCTAAAAAAAAGGATGGACCAATGCTGTAACAATACTAGAAAACAGGACTTCAAAATATGGCACAGATATTATGAATAATGTTACAGTGTGTGTATATGTGTGTGTATATGTGTGTGTGTGTGTGTGTGTGTGTGTGTGTGTGTGTGTGTGTGTGTGTGTGTGTGTGTGTGTGTGTGTGAGAGAGAGTTTTATTATAGCAGTAGAATTGTAAAGTCAGGCTAGAATATCGACAGGGCTTCATTATGAATAGTGCACAGGGCGCACCATTGCATACAGTATGTGTTGTGTATGGGGGCACATACGTCTACTGTGTGTTTGCCTGTTAGCTCATGGGCATGGCAGTGTGTGTAAACATTAGCATGACTTGCTCGATAGATGGCACTGTGGGCCGAGCCTCAGAAGTATTGCTTTAGCTCTTTTCAGCACAGCTGTGCAAACAATAGTTTTAAAAAAATAAAACAAAAAAAACGAGTAGCATTAATGAACTATCAACAGTGTTTTCTTTACAGAAAAGAGAAATCAGTGGTATACTTTAGAAAATTGTCCATTTGGAGAAATAATCCCTGTATGTTCATAAGATAGAATTCAGAATGTGGTTTATCAACACTATTTATATTAATCATAAACTTTAAGAGCTGTCTGTCCAGGCCCCAAGGAAAGTGCAGCTCTAGAAAACTGCAGCTCTATATATGTACACAAGGCAGAAAGTCCTAAGTTTTCAATTTCTGTACACTGGA